>NDXB01012516.1:80983-98657 GCA_002631895.1 Agapornis roseicollis | reverse complement strand
TTTTTTTTTTTTTTTTTTTTTTTTTTTTTTTTTTTTTTTTTTTTTTTTTTCCCTGAAACAATTGAATTTGGATTAGCTAGACTCTTCATATTTAAGTAAAAATTTTTGGCTTTACTTGTATGTAAGGTGTTTCCTTTTTGCCCATAAACAAGACCTTGAGCATAACAGAAGGGAGGAAAGATAACCATGAGGGCCTCTTCAAATTCAGCTCCTAGCAAGGGGCCCAAAGGCACTCTGTAAGATCCCTCCTGCTCTTTCTATGTATGCCACACATGTTGCCAGCTGCAAATTGTATTAAGAAGTTTAAATGTTATGGTTGTGTGTGGTTATTTTCACAGCACAGAGTTGAGGTCTGTCCAAGTGGTCAGATAGCTTTACCATTTCCAAGTATTTCCCTTAAGATGGGATGGTGTCTTTTTCCTTAGCTGGGAAGTCAGGCAGGTGATGTCTCTCTCTATCGGGCTGCAGGGTAGTGATACCTGTGTACGTCACCCACTTGACCCTTGATCCCTGTTGAGCATATAATGAAGACTGAATGTAAATAGCAGTGACAGCATGTGTTGCTTATGCCCAGCAGATTTGGCATTAACTATTCAGATCTTGAAGCAAAGATCCTCCTGTCCAGTTTGTGAGGAAATATGCCCCAGCTGTGACAGCTCCTTCACAGCAGCAAGCTTTGTTCTCCTTCTGCCTGATCTCTCTTTTAACAACTTCTGAGGAGCAAAAAAACCCTCTATTAAGTCCCCTACACTCACGCAAGCTTTTCTTCCATGACCCAGGTGCTCTTGTCTAGCTGCAGGTTAGGTGGGAGTGCTGCCTGGAGAAACAGACCTTAGCTCCCAGGCTTGCACACTGCAGCTGACATCTGTGAAGCTTGTGTGGAAGGGACCAAGAAGCACTGAATGGTGGCACAGTTCTTCAGCCATGTGCTAGGGAGGACAGGCAGGGAAATGCAAAGAAGTAGGTACAGCAGATGCTGTAGAAACAGTAGCAAGATCCCCAAAACTTTTCCAGCTCCACTGGCCAAGATACAGTGTATTACCAACCCTGCTTTGTTCTGAGACTTTCTCCACTAGTCAGGTGGTAGTTTCACTCCCTACCAAAGTTACTGCCAATTTGAGAAGTGTCGCACCTAATGTGCAGTTAGGCCTGAGGCAATAGAGATGAAATGTTCTGTATCCATGACTCCCGCTGAAGTTATTCACCTGGGCCAGGCCCATTTACACCAGCTGATGTTCTCACTCTTTTGTCTCACTCTGTTTCTCTGTTATGGGCATAGACATTGACCATTGACAAGGACCATGCATAGTACATACCACTAGCAGCAATCAGGAAGTTGTAATTTTCACAGCATCAAGCCTAGGATGCTGGCACAAGTCAGCATTTAAGTGTTCGTGAACCACTTCTTCCTGAAAGCTTCCTTTTTAAAGCCAAGTTGGTCTTGCTGTTTCAAATAGATTTATGCTACTAAAAAATGTAGTTCAGTCACACAAACAAGCAACCAGACTGCAACTGCTGCTGTGTTTCTGATACACTGTTCCTGCTTTTGAGGCCAGATAGTGCTAACAAGAATTTGTTGACATTACCTACCCAGAAATTGCATAATCTGGCATGTTTTTTTTTTTTTTCCTACAGGAGGAAGTCACTATCTTCTCACAGATGAATCCTCCCAAGTTTTTGTACGAACCATTATCTCTAATGCAAACTGTATGACCTGGATGCCACTGAAGATGTCTGTTTTCATGATGCCAAGCAAAAAAAACCCAAAACAAACCAAAGCAAAAAAAAAAAAAAAACAAAAAAAACCAAAGCAAAAAAAAAAAAAAAAAAAACCAGCTCACACAGTGTCAACAAAACTTAACACAACAATTATTTAAATAGACTATTACAATAATGTGAATACTAATTGTACTACTACCATAAATGTTACGTAAGCTCTAATAATGGTGCGTTTAGTTCAATGCCAGTTCCCTCTGCCAAGGACAAGGGGCTGCAGTGCTGCACCACAATCCCTGTGTGTTATTCACTGTATCTTTGTCCACGATGAGGCTCTGCTGTGTGGCACCTTCAGCATGCAAGGCCAGCTCCTCCTCTGACATCACCTGGTGTTGTCCCCTGCCTGCTCTGCCTGACCTGGACAGCTCTGTCCTATCATCACCAGCATGGCATGTTGCATCAAGGAGGAAGGTGGGAGCAGAGTCTTGAGACTGCTTTGGCTGCTTTCAACAATGTTTTTGCCCAAAGGTCAAGCAAACACTCCTCACTGCACTGTCACCCCGGTGCACAGTTGCCTATGAGGTACCAGACCTCCTCTAGCCAAATAAAAGCAGACAGCCCTGTACATCTGGAAAACTGGGGCTCCAAGCTTATGCTGGAGACTTTGTCATTACATGGCACATATCAGTGCCTGATTCTTAGTTAGGGACAAAGCAGGTAAATGTGGAGGATGAGGACACAGAGACCCCTGGCCAGGGCATCTTTCTGAGACATTTGGTGGCTGACATCTACCTGTTCTGTGACAGTTAAGTGTCACAACTGGTATTCACATTGGAATAAATTGTGAACTCTTTGCCTCCTTTTGCCCCAGAGCTGTGAAAAGGCAAATTATTCCTCATCATTTAAGAGAAGGTTGAGTGAAAGGCAGTATGTTAAAAATGTCACTGGAAAGATCATGTGGGTTAAATAGGAGTAGTGCAACAACTACCAAGGTATGAACAGCTACCACCATCCTGGGTGGCCAGGACTGCACTGATGAATATAAAAAAGGTTTTGCCAGCAACACTGACCAGTTTGCAGAGAGCAGGTACAGAGTCTTGGTTAACTTCTGTGCACAGTTCCTTAAGCAGCTTGGATTATTTGCAAAGCACATCAGCATTCCTCAGTCTCAGGCAGTGGATTCTTAAATACTAGGCTTTAAATAATGAAGTAATGCTGCAAAAGCCATTCAGTGGAAGTTTCCTCTCCCTTCCCCATGTATGTACAATTCTTTCTTTACCACGTTACTGATAGGCAAAGCTAATGCTACAAGATAAAGCAGGCTGTAGATAAACACATTCATAGAATTGAGGCCTGCACTTTCAAGTCCAGAGATTTCCCTGGTGGATCTTGTGCTTTGAGTAAAATATAAAGCATTTCTAGGCATGACAATGTAGTTGTGTATTTATCACCAACACTGCAGTGTAAGGCTGTTATCCAAACTGAGGCACATGGAAACAAAAGCAAGCAAAAAAGACAGCACATCTCTCATTTAGGTGGTGTGATGTTTTTTCTCCAGGTTTTGGATTTTTGGTTGGGACATCCAAGGTCATCAGTGTCAGAAATCCTTTGTGGGTGGTGTGGGTAAGGTAACAGTCCTTAATGTTTAACTCAGAAACCAGGGAATACACCAAAGGAACTCATTGGTGGTACAAGGTTTCCTCTGAAAAGTCTATTTACAAAGCATTTACATTTGTGAACTCTCTAGCCCACAGACTTTCCCAGCAGAGAAATTTCCTGGAAAGAGACAATGTGTTGCAGCACAGGTTCCTGATATTTGGTTCTTCTGGTGTCACAGCTCAGATCCAAAATACCTCAAGAGTGTAAGCACCCAAGGACACAACTGCTTGACTCCAACACTGGTACTGTTAGAACTGAAGAATCGTTTCACCACAGACCGTCATGTTTTGTTGTTCTCTGCAAGTGCTAAAAGACTTCCTAGTAAAAAATCAAAAGCTCAGTTGGGTCAGTTACTTTCAACCTCGTTGCTGAACTTGCTTTTCTGGAGAAATTCTGGTTTGACCTATCTACCCCAGAGTAAATGAAATTGTCACCTTGCCCTGTGGTTGATGAGCTGAGATTACCACACTGTGAACATTACAACTCTGATCTCACAGAAGGACCAACTAGCTATGGACTCCAGTAGCTAGACTAAATAGCTAACCTAAAGACTGGTTTCATATTTGTTCTTTATTCAAATATACTAGTGCATTCAGACAATCTCTGCAACAGTTCCCAGAGAAGTAACTACATAAGACATGGTCTGGTAACTCCTGGTAACAGCAGTCTTAATTTCAGCAAGAGTAGAATCAGATTTTAATTCCTAAGGGCTGAGAGTAATTATTGTTCCTAGTAAATGGTGACTGAAATTTGATTATGTTGCTGCAGCATTTCAAGAGATGTCTGCTTAATAAGAAACAAATCCATCTGATTTCTGAAAGTGTTTATAAGTTTTTATTTATTTATAGCCCTAAATTTGTTCCAAATCACTCAGAACAAGAGGGGGGCACGCACTGAAGCTCATTCTGTTGCCCACTTTAGCAGGGGGCTCCTGCCTCTGTGGGTACTTGGAACAGGCTCTTCCTACCTACGTGCACCCCAGTCCTGTTGTTCTGCACCAGCTTGGCTATCACTTTACAACCCATCAGCATTCAAGCCTGCAGCTACAGTCTCTGCAATGTTTATCAGAGAACTGACAAGTTTCTGGTGATTTGTAAAGGTGTTTTGAGCTTTAGTCTAGAAAACCTGACTTCAGTTGTCTGTGTCTTCCCAACATACCACTGACCCATCTCTGAGAGACAACACAAGATAAGTAACTTATTTTGGGGCTCTGAATTTTGCCACCCTTACCCATGCTCTCAATCTCTCCCCCAACTCACTCCTTCCTTTTTCCTCTTCAGGGTACTCTTTATTTCAAGCCATGACTTGTGCTTGGGTTAGATACATGAAATGAGAAGCAAAAGCTACAGGATGTTTGCACAGTACTGAGCCAAACACAGGCTTTTATTGCTGCTCTGCAGTCGAAGTTAGGCATTCTTAGACTTCAGAGGCCAGGTGTCAGAGTTGCTATCAGATTTCCTACAGAAAATCTGAGGTGAGGCTGTGATTAGCAATAGGTGTAAACTTAGCCCAGAAGCAGGCAGAGCTCACACCTTCCCTGTCACCACCATTCAAACACTCTCCCACGCTTTGCCTCCCAACCCATTTTCTCTGCCCCATCCCATCTCTCTGCTATGGTGTTACACTGTGTCACACTGGCCTCCACAAGTGCCAGCCTTTTCTCACAGACTTGCTAGTGATTTGTGAAACCCGGGCTTCAAAGCTGTTGCTGGCTCACTGAAACATATCATAGTATATTGCTTTTGCATCTTCTTGATTCCCAGAGATTTAAAACCGGCAGCATCTTCCAAAAGAGCATGTTTTTACAGGAGTACTAGTAGTTATGGCAAGAGACAGTCTCTGGAGAACAAGAAGAACACAGAACAAACAAGAAAATTCCCACGAGCATCCAGCTTTTGTAAAGTTTACTTAGAATAGATGACCTTTCCTAAACTTTGGAAATTATTTTGTTTGACAGTGGATTGTTTAGCTCTAAATGTTCACTTGGATTTCAAAGGCTTAGCAGATTTCCACAGAGCACATCTAGGCACTGCCACAGCTGCAGCTTTGCTTTGATGTTGACTGAGTGACTCAAAGCACACACCTTTAACCAGATAAGCTGTTTCTGCAGAAGGAACCTGAGACCTTTTCTTGTCTTTGTGCATAACCTACATTCCTGAACTACTCCAACACCTGACCTTATTTATAAGCTTAATCTCAGATCAGATCATATTCCCCAAGAAGGGAAGAAAAAATAGTGTCTTCTGTCCAAGCTGGGCCCTGACATTGGCTTCCTGAAAGGGCTCTCAAAAACAAAAAAAAAATCCTGAAGGCAATGGTTTGCAATGACCTAACACACAAGATGATGCAAAAGACTGGATGCTTATGAAGAGAAAGCATTAAGATCCTTATCACGGTATACAGAGCAGAAACTAGGATGAACAAGCAATATACTGGCAGGCACACCATGCCACTGTGCAGGCAGAGGTGAAGCAAGAAGGGCAGAGCAGGGTTAATTGGCAACTCTGGTAATTCAGAGTCTGTCAAATGCTATTTCAGAAGACTTAGAATTTACTGAGCAAGCAAGGTAGATTCATTAGCAACATGACAATTAAACAACAGAATTTATACTTCTCTCTGAGCAAATAAAAATCTGACAATGAGTAATGGAGAGTCAGTATTTAATAAAGGACAACTACCATCCTCTGAACTATATAGGCATACAGTAGCTACTTAGCACAGTAAGTCTGGAGGAGCATGGCTGGTTAGCTACACTGATAGTGATTCACATCAATACCAGTTAACTACACTGAGAATGATTCACTTCAATATCCAAATCATCTCTGGAGTAAAAATAAAAATGTGCACAGATGATCATTCATACAATCACAGAACTATAGAATGTTTTGGTTTGTAAGGTACCATTAAAGGTTATATAGTTCCAACTCCCCTGCCATGGGCAGGGACATCATCCAATAGACCTGGTTGATCAGAGCCTTGTCCAACCTGGTTTTGAACACTTCCAGGGATGAGGTATCTACCACCTCTCTGGGAAACCTGTTCCAGTTTCAGTTCCTTCACTGTAAAAATTGCTTTCCTTGTATCTAGTCTAAATCTATCCTCTTTTAGTTTAAAATCACTTCCCTGTTCTGATGCTGCAGGCCTGAGTAAAATGTCTCTGTAATCTTTATTGCAGCCTCTGTTTAGGTACTAGAAGGCTCCTATAAGGTCTTCCCAGAGCCTTCTTTTCTCCAGGATGAACAAGCCCAGCTCTCTCAGCCCATCCTTATAGGAAAGGTGCTCCAGCCCTCTGATCATCTTCATGTTCCAATTGTCCAATATCCTCACATCAACAGGTTTGTGTCCTTTGTATGCTGGGGACTCCAGTACTGCAGGTGGGATCTCATCAGAGTTGAGTGGGAGAATCACCACCCTTGACCTGCTGATCATGGTACTTTTGATGCAGCTCAGGGTACAGTTGTCTTTCTGGGCTGTGAACACACACTGCCAGGTCATGTTGAGCTTCTCATCAACCAATACTTCCAAGCCCTTCTCTTCAGGGCCCTCTGTCCCTTCATACACATTCTGCTACTCCTGTCTCTTCCCCCATCAACAGAAGAATGCCATCCACTGGATTATGACCAATGGTTCAGTATGGTCCACTGAACATTCTGGTACTGATCTTTAGCATCTGCATGCATCATTCATTTAGTAATTATTCTGAACTCATGTATACTAGAAATGTCTTAAGAGAAAGATGCAGAAAAAATACCCAGTATTCCAGCAGAACAGAGAGACATGACAGTCCCGGAAGGGGACTTTACTAGCTGTGCCAAGATCTTCCTATTGCAGTGGTGGCACAGACTAGTATTGAGTGTGCAAAATTTTCCCTGCAACTCACTTAAACGAGCAGTTGCAGATCAACCATAGGAGAGAATAAATAATGAAATACAGGAACCACCTAGTAGTAGTTGGTATAAATATTTATTATGAGGTGCTAAAATGGTGAATTGCTTTTTGATTTACGATACCAGAAGATACTTCTTTACCACTCAAGAAAAATTCCACTTTATGAAAAGAAAAAAACCCTGAAAACATTCCTTATCAGCTGAAAAGAGAAGTATTTAAATTAAAAAAAAAATTCTCCCTTCTTCCTTAAGTTTGGGTTTTTTTGGTTGGTTTTTTTTTTTGTTTTTTTTTTTTTGTTTGTTTGTTTGTTTTTTTTTTAAGGTAGGTTAAACAAAACTGCTTAAGATGCAAGCAGTGAAAGAAGTGAGTTAACTCCACCTTCACTGTGGCTGTCTCCTCACAGCTGTAGTTGGAAAATCTTGTCTCTATCCTCACCAATGGCCAAGAACATCTAGAAGGAATTATGACCTGGTTTGACTGCTTGTGGAAAAGAGGGAGAGGTGTAGGAGCCCTTACTTCCATCCCACCATATACTTCATGAAAATACCAAGCGCCCAGTTAGCCCCAGGAGCATACAAAGTCCACACATGCTTCCTCCAGGCACTGCAGGAAGCTTACATCTTCAGCTAGCCTTTGCTGCATTTCTCTGTATCCCTGCATTTGCAGAAGCTCTTTGAGCTTCTGCAGCTGGGGCAAGCTATCAGTAAAGATACCAGCCTGAAAAGTACATCCAGTTCTCCTTCCCAGACTCCAACAATGACATGTCCAGGTATGCAAGATTCCTCTCGATTTCCCTTTTTAATCTGCTGTAAAGAAGAAGCAAAAAGACAACTAAACCAAGGCTGGATTATCTTCTAAAGTAAACTTAACTACTACCTGGAAAAAAGAAATGGGTCAAGTTTCTTTTTAAAAGATCGCTATTAAAAAATACTTCAGAGAAGTATGAATATCTAAAATACAACAGGGAAAATGTATTGCAGAAATTATTTATTTCATGCCAACTCTTTTGACTAGATATTTTAACACACATTGCAAAAACGTATCCAGTACAACCATAATTTAGAAGACTACAGAGAAAAAACTTATAATTTGAATTTCAAAACAAGATGTTATGCATACATATGTGTATCATAAGGCAAATGAAGATAGTCTATCCATAAGCTGCACTCCTACAACCTATATTAATACACACTGGAGAATGAGTATCTTCTATCACTAAACCTATACTTACAAAGGAACTCCCTTATCTCCAGACACCCCTACAGAAATATAAGCTATTTCTATAAAAAATACTTAAGTTTCTATAGTGGTAACTAAGCTGTCAATCTGAAACTTACAATTCACAGGAATATGTCAAATATAACATTATCCTTAAGAAATAACTGAAGTTCCATATTATTATTGCTTGCCAATTACAACTAAAACACACATACTCACACAAAAGCAAGCTGAGGAAGACATTCCAATGCACTTTAATAGAACAAAGAATAAACCTGATTGGACTTATCATACGACTGAAATGGAAGATGCCAAATATAATCAATATAGCCAATGGTAGCAAGGTGCTTTTTAGCTAGAAATGCTGAGTTTCTGTAAATGCAATCAAATGGTGTAGGAGTGTCTCAGCTTCAGATTAGACTACTTAATTTGAGGCACAGCTAGTATTACAAAACTGTCATAAAGCAGTACATATTCCTGCAGAGCCTATTAGGGACGAGGAATGTAAAAGTTTCAGAAAGTTTACAAGATTCACAAATAAATCGCTCTGAAACAGAATTTAATAATTTTCTGAATTTTAAAGAAAAATTGCAGAAGACAACATATACCCATAGTAGTATTTTTGTTAATAATTAAGATGTATATATTTGTCTGTAATTATCGGTCTTGATTTCTTTACGAAGCCCCATAATAAGTTTTCCTTCATAAAGTGATCTTTATTTGTATTGTAAATGCCCCCAGATTGCAAGTAATTACAGCAATAATGAAAATTTGAAGAAAATATTGTATTTTTCCTGTAACATTTAAAGTATTTGAAGATAAATTTAATAAAATATAAACCATGATAATTACAGAACATCAGAGTGATCACTTTTTTAATACTTCATATATAAAAATTGTTGTCATGGTTATGTTTTAAAATAGGAAGAATAAATACTGAAAAGATAGCAGCTTTCTGCCACTTCCATTAATACTGTTAATGACTATTTTACAAGTGCTTGATTGCAAAACAAAGGCAGATTATATACCATGCTTTTTCCAGTAGTGTAAGTTACAGCAGTATAAAGTTTGTTGTTTCTTAACATGTTATGATACCTAAATAATAAAATACATTACAGTTTGCCCAAAGTGTTACTATTAGCACAGACTAGAATATGCATATTCTTCACTTTCCCTCACAAGAAGACTCACTTACTTCACAGCTAAGGGATACACCTTTCTTAAGAATAGTGCACAGGACTCATTTTTCAATACAGATATTTGTATCTCTAAATGCCTGAAAGAACTACAAATTCAGGAGGAGCAGTAAATTTGACTAGAGATTTTTGCTATCTATACTTTTTACGAAATCCAACACTGACCCACTATTAAAGTATCTACTGTTTTCATTCCCACTTTTCAAAGTTCATTACAACTTGCATGAATTCTTTTCACTGGTTTAAATCTTTGACATGAAAATATTCAAACACTTGCACTTAACTTCAGTGGGCTTTTTGGAGTTTTGTGTTGGGTGCTCACAAATGAATTGTGATGAAATGCAAGTACACCCTAACTGCTCAGTAATTCAGAAAGAGAAATAATAAATAGAGGATGTGACATTCCTTAGCTGCAAATAAATACAACTATATACTGACATAATATATATGCCAACATGTTTAGTTCCCTAAAGTACAGTTTGGAAGGCAGTTACATTTTAAATCACCTAATCTGGAACATCAAATACAATGCAAGAGCACTATTAGCCTACAGTATATTCACTGCTTAAGCATAGCAAAGATAGTTTTAAATTTTTTTAGTTGTGGTGCTGTTAGGATTAGAACTACAGTAGCAGAGAATTTGTCAAGAGTTGTCACAGTCTGGCTGGGAATCACCACAGAATCATAGAAGGGTTTGTGTTAGAAGGGACCTTTAAAGATTTTCTATTTCCAACCATGGGCAGGGACATTTTCAACAAGATCAGGTTGCTCAGAGCCCCATCAAGTTGCACACAGCCCCCAGATTCTGCGTTATTTGTACTAGCAGTAACCAAACTAATTCAAAAGTAGCCCAAGCACACAGCAAATGCTATGCAGGCATATCCCTTATTTCTACAGTGTTCTTTTACAGCTGTACTCTCTTCTATTTCTTTGTTGGAAGTCTTCCTAATAGGAAGACTCATAAATACTCATAGGAACTCATAAATAATTTTCTAAAGACACTTCAGATATATTTGCCTAAAAATTGCATATAATTAGGGAAAGAGTAACTGTTGGTCAGCAACTATCAACTCCTTACTTAAACACCCAGCATATCCAGGGAGCACATTACATCAGAAATCTCCAAACATAATCCAGAGAACTCTTGAGAGACTTTCAGAGCTCAAAGCAGCCGTTGGTAACTCCATTACTCCATGCAACATCAAAAAGAGGTCACTGGATTCCCACCTCAATAAACTCAGACTTTCTTTTAGCAGCTGAAATCCCACTGCCATTAACTTGCACAGTCAACTCCCTATCCAAATGAACTCCCTATCCCAATGAGCACAGTCAACTCTGTATCCCAATGAAAACTGCACAGAGGGCTTACATCAAGGATTAGTTAGCTTTCATGTATAAAATCCATATCAAGTTTCCACCAAAAATTCTGTTTGTAGCCATTCCACTCATTTCTGAGAGGGGGAAAAAACCCCAAACAATCAAGGCCCAAGAAAGCCTGATCCAATTCTCTGAAGTCAGCAGGGGCTAGGTAAGGATACTTCAAAAGAACTCAGAATTACAAACATTCCTTCTGTAATTTTTCAATTAGCACTGAATTAGATCCCTTTGTAATGACATTTTTAAGAGTTAAACAAAGAACCTTAACCTTATTTCATCCAAAGATTTTTTTTTTTTTTACAAATAAACTTTTTGGCAATTAAATGAGAAAAGTTTTAAAAATAGAAATATCCAGTCGAAGAACATTCATGTGGATGAAAGTCCATGAATATATACAATCCCCTCCATATAAGGCTGAATTCAGAATACATCTAATTAAAATTAAATAGGTGCTAACATAAAATTGCTAAAGAACAATCTGAATAAAAAGAGTCTTGTTTTCTTAACTACAAGTCCCTGATACCACTGTAAGATTTTGATCAGGCTTTTACAGTATAAAAAATACCAAAACTAAGAAAGTGTCCTCTTACAGGTAATCTGGAAATTGTATGCCCTTGAATACATGTGGACGTGGCTGTTGTTCAGTGTATTCACCTAAAAAAGGAACTGACGATTACTTCATGTCTGCTAATTTATTAATATAAGTATTTCTATACAAATAAGAGTATTTTTTCTCCTTCATAATAACAATTAAATGTTTCAAAACAGGCAGAACAATATATTACATATACCACTACTGTTAGAACACATGATCTACTAAATCACAAGAGGTAGTTAGATCCCCATAAACAATTACTTAAGAAACAAAGACTACTTTTAAAAATCAGTAGAACACCTCATTCATAAAAAATTTCTTTTCACAAAAACTCATTCCTAACTGTTTTAAGGGATGTCTGTTTCTTAAGCATGATAAAGAACTTATAATAAAAACATGTTCTCTTTCAGTTTTTAACATAACTTTGCAATAAGAATGTGAGAAAATCCCCAAGTGGTAAAGACTGTAGACAAACTGCAATAATACAACATTTTAAATAAAGCAAATTTTGAAAGATATAATGAATTTCACCGCATCTTTTACCTTATGATTACAGTTGAGAATTCTTTCAACTAACTACACTTTAAAAATATATCTACACCAATGAAATTCATGTGAAGTTTTTTTACACTGTTAGTAATTGGCATTTTTGAATGGCATTCAAATGAATAAGCATTGTTCTTTCTGCAACAAGTTACTGCAAAATACAGGCACCTTAAACACAGATACATAATGCAACCAGGGTATTAGGGACATTAAAAGTGTTTACCATTATCCGGTCATGCTATGTATTTCCCTTCTTTTAAAGGAATATGCTACAATCTGAAGCCGTGCCCAAGTTGTGTGCAAATTATAAAGTTTCAGCATTTAAATCAATTTTCACATTATATTTCTTTTACAGTTACAAAATTGCTACTGTGCCAAGATTTTCAATCATTACAACTGCAAAAATCTTAAATCAGTTTTATATCTTTGATAATGTATTCCTGCTATTGCACATATGCTCGTATGACAGTGAAACTATGGTCAGTCATTTCAAATATTTACACATGCTAAAATTATTTATCATCATATAATGTTGGAAAAGAAAAAATACAGCCTTTCCTGACCAATACAGCTTGATTCAAAATTTATGCCACCAAATTTCATAGAATCATAAAACACCAGGTTGGAAGGGACTGCAAGGATCATCTAGTCTCACCTTTCCTGGCAAAACACAGTCTAGGCAAGGTCCCACCATCCTGTCTGGCTAAATCTTAAAGGTGTCCCATGCCAGGGAATCCACCACTTCCCTGGGGAGGTTACTCCAATGACTGTTCTCACTGTGAATTTTTTTTTCTCCCCAAGAGTAACCTGTGCCCACTAACCCTCATCTTTTCCATGTGACTCCATGTAGAAAGGGAATCTCCATCTTCTTTGCAGCCACCCTTTAAAAACTGGAACATGTAGTTTATGACTTTGTGAAGACAGCCTACCATTCAATCTTTCTGCTTAAACATGGTCTGATACATGACCTAGGGGTGCTGATTGATGGCCAGCTGAACATGAGCCAGCTTGTGCCCAGGCAGTTAAGAAGGCCAACATCATTCTGGTCTGTATCAGCAAATGTGTGGACAGCAAGACTAGGGCAGCAATCATATCCCTGAATTCAGCACTGATGAGGCTGTACCTCAAATCCTGTGTTCAGTTGTGGGCTCCTCACTATAAGAGAGACATTCAGGTGCTGGAGCAGGTCCAGAGAAGACCAACAGAGCTGAAAGGTCTGGAGCACAAGCATGATGAGGAACAGCTGAGGGAACTGCGGGGGTTTAGTCTGGAGAAGGCAAGGCTCAGGAGGGGATCTTATCCCCCTCTACAGCTACCTGAAAGGAGGTTGTAATGAGGTGGGAGTCAGTCTCTTCTCCCAAGTAACAAGCAGTAGGACAACAGAAAATGGTCTCAAGCTGCACCAGGGGAGGTTTAGACTGGATATTAGGAAAAATTCTTCACAGTGCGGGTAATCAGCCATTGGAACAGGCTTCCCAAGAAAGCTGAAGTAAAAACCATGTAGATGAGGCCCTCAGTGACAGAGTATAGTGGCGGTCTTGGCAGTCTTGGGTGATGGTTGGACTTGATGATCTTAAAAGGTCTTTTCCAACCTAGTTGATTCTATGATTCTATTATTCAAAGACCACTGAAACCAAAAGAAGCCTTAATTTCATTCAGTAGATTTTGGACTAGGCATTAAGTTCTAATAGAAAAAAATATAGAAAGTGTTTATTATAGTAATTGACAAAACTGCACTTTGGATGCATTAAAATGCTCTTATAGCATCTGTCAAAATACAAAAGGATTCCTTCCAAAAAATCCTTTTCCTAAAACTTAAAATATTAAAGCAAGTTGAGCCCCAGGTGTATTTATGAAGTTTACACTCTATTAAATTAATTAATACTTTTCTCCTTTTGGTCATGACACAAAAGCCCACACTGATGGCCAACAAAATCTACAATAGAAGAAGCATATTCTTGTCATATACAGGTGCATTTCCAAAATAGTTGTTCCTTCATATTCATTTTTTAAAGAAATATTATCTTCTCTGGTTCAGTGATATATAATACAGTATTTTCCAAGCAATGAGCAGGGAATAGATTTCCACTGAATTTTCTTTAGCTTTGAGGAGTTTAGACATCATCAAATATTTTGCTCCGAGACATCGAGAGGTATCTTCCACCAGGCTGATACCTGCAGAATCAATTTTAAATGTGAAAAAGTATCAAGGGAAACAGAAACATAAAGACGCAAGAAATCATGTAACTCTCACTGGACTATTACTCCCTCATTCTCAATGATTTTACATGATCTGAAGCTCTACTGAACTACTGTTTCCATGAGAATTGCATAGGCAGTCATTAAATTAGATCTCATGTGACCAAAAAAAAGCAGTGATATGAATACTGGGGGTCTTAAAGAACTTTGTTTCTTCATACAAAGAAAAGAAGTTGAATGCATTTGTTAAACAGAACTTTTTCCTAAAAAAACAAACCAAACCAAACCAACAAACCCCCCAAAACAAAACAAAACAAAACAAACAAAAACCTAAAACCCAACAAAACCTACAAAAACCTCCAAAACACACCCCACACCAGCCCCCCCAAATCACCAAAACCCAAACAAAGGAAAAAAAAACCAACCAACCAACAGTAAAACTCCAAAGAAAAACCCCAAACCAAACAACAGTATCCAAAAGTAGTTTGGGTGATTAACAGTGTATCTCAGTGGGTATTCCTAGGAGAAACAGTTTCAAAGATTATGAGAACAAATAGCTGCACTCTTAGTGGGAAAAAAAGCCTCACAAACAGTTGGTCAAATCTATTTTAAAAGCATTTTAAAAGCACATACAAGTCTCAGTGAAAGCACAATGTACTTCCTCTCTACAGTACTTCCCAAAACCCGAATAGACTTTGTGCCAGAACCTAGTGTTCCTAATGCTCTTACTGTCCTAGAACACTTGCAACTACCCCAGGAGTTATAGTTTGAAAAATAAAAAAAATTAAAAAATCAATGTTACTATAATGAGCTATTTTTAAGTGAATTGAAACGTCATATACAATTATTCTTGATTTATTACCACTATGAAATCAATTTAGGTTACTAAAATAGAACTCAACTAAGCTCTGTGGCTCCAGATTTTCTTAAGAAAAAAAAAGTACAGAATGTTCCACTCTGCAAAATCTGTGTAGGTGCCAGAAGACTTCAGATACTGTACCTGAAAAGTATTTGCTCCAAAAGAATTATATATGTATATACCTATTTTTGTAGACTATTATCCCATTCACACTGTACAGAAACCAACAACTGAAAAAAGTGTTAGGCTAGATCTTCTTTGAATTCTTGTGCTTAAAAAGAACCAGCTTTTGAAATGTGGTGACACTGGACTAGATAAGTTAGTTGATGTAAACACTGCAGACATGACCTGAAAAACTGGCATTGTCATTCAGTAGCATAATTTTGGCATTTATTTTTTGACATTATAAATGTGAGTCAACTGAAACCATTCATGATTTTTTTTAATTGGACTGGGCATGCTAGTTTTAGCTAAAAAATAATGTAAACTATCACTTTTACATAGGAATTAAAAATTATTTATCATTAAAGGATTCTACATCATAACTACCTAAATAAAAAAGCACCCATAAAATGTATTATTTGTTTCTTAAATAAGAGCAGAGCTTAGCAGTCATGACTATGAGCAGTCACTCTATGGCATGACTAAGAGAATTTGCTGTTGCAGCCACCACCACAAAATCACAGAATTCTCTATTACAGACAGAGCTACACTGTTCAGCTGGGAACTTTTTGTTCAGTAATTTCAGATTTAATTTACTCCAGTCATTCCAAGATCTGATCCCCAGGTGTGTTACTGAAACTACTAGTCTTGTAATATTCAGTTTTCTTTCTTGCAGCCCTTTATGATGGTTTTTATACATGGAAATCAAATGAACTTAGTAAAGTCTACCAGGAAATTAGAGAAAACCTTATATCATGCAGGTCATTCTCCAGGTTTCTGTTTTTATATGCCGTATACGCATATATGCAGTCTTTTTCAGATCATGCCAACATATAAAATTTTATTTAACTCAAATTCTACTGAGACATTTCTAAAAAAAAAAAATGAAAAAGCTTCAGGTTTCAACTAATTTTGAAACAATTACTGTATCGTGGGAGAGAAGAAAGAAAGGAAAAGAGCTAGGTAAACTGGTAATTTTTGTTTACAAAACCTACTAGGAAACCATGTGATACAGGTGTCATAAGTCAGAATACATTGGAAATAAGATATAAGAATCCTCACCTTCCAGAGTCCGATTCAAGAGGGTCATCATTAACTGAGTCTGCATTAAAATCCAAAGGTTCTGCATCCTGAAGAAGTTCTATTCTATCTCTTTCAGTCCTACCATTTGATCGTGTATATTTTGATAGAGCTGAATAGGTAAAAGGAAGGAAAGACACTCATTTGCTCTGTGAATACCTTGGAGAATGTGAAGTCATCGAATTATAAATACCAGAATAATGAATTGCTACTAAGCCATCCAAAGCTTAGCTATGATGATTTAGAGTAAATCAGATATTAAACTAACCAACAACATGCTCAAATTCACTGTATTCAAATTCATTTTCATATGTCCCTGGAAACTACAATTATCATTTAGCCCCTCAAGTAAGATGAGATCTACTTTGCAAAGAATGGGCTGATGTCAACTTTATGAAGTTTAACCATGCCAAGTGCAAGGTCCTACACCTGGGTCGGAGCAATCACAGGCACAGCTACAGGTTGGGCAGAGAAGAGATTCAGAGCAGCCCTGCAGAGAAGGACTTGGGGGTGGTGGTCAATGAGAAAATTAACATGAGCTGGCTTCAGTGTGCGCTAGCAGCCCAGAAAGCAACCGTATCCTGGGCTGCATCAAAAAGCAGCATGACCAGCAGGTCGAAGGAAGTGATCCTGCCCCTCTACTCTGCTCTCATTGAGTATTGTGTGCAGTTCTGGTGTCTTCAACATAAAAAGGACATGGAACTGTTGGAACAAGTCCAGAGGAGGCCACGAGGATGATCAGGGGACTGGAGCACCTCCTGTATGAAGACAGGCTGGGAAAGTTGGGGTTGTTCAGCCTGAAGAAGAGAAGGCTGTGTGGAGACCTCATAGCAGCCTTCCTGTACCTGAAGGGGGCCCATAAGGATGCTGAGGATGGACTCTTCATTAGGGACTGTAGTGACAGAACAAGGGGTAACGGGTTCAAACTTAAACAGAGGAAGTTTAGATCGGATATAAGGAAGAAATTCTTTACTGTTAGGGTGGTGAGGCACTGGAATGGGTTGCCCAGGAAAGTTACGAACGCTCCATCCCTGGCAGTGTTCAAGGCCAGGTCGGACAGAACATTGGGTGACATGGTTTAGTGTGAGGTGTCCCTGCTTATGGCAGGGGGGTTGGAATTAGATGATCTTAAGGTCCTTTCCAACCCTAACTGTTCTATGATTCTATAAGAATGAAAAA
>NDXB01012516.1:61466-80857 GCA_002631895.1 Agapornis roseicollis | reverse complement strand
TTTAAGAATTTAAAAAAAAAAAAAAAAAAAAAAAAAAAGAGGTATATGAAAACTTTACTTTTAAATTAGATGGATGAACAATCAACCATTCATCTTCCCAACCTCCCACTTTAATTAAGATGGCTGAAGGCTTGGGTTTTTTTTTTTTTTTGGTTTTTGTTTTCTTTTAAAGAGGCAATCTTATCAATTAATGAAATACAGTGGTTTTGCAGTTCACTCTGCTGCTTTCATTAGGCCAGTACCTACAGCTTGTTTCAGTATTGAAATGCTACATATTCCTTTAGTTACATTAAAGTATAGAATATACTATTAATTTAATATAATCTCAGAGTTAGGCTACCTCTGAAAATATGAGTTTGCTACTCTGTGGAGAGGAGGAGAAATCTACCAGAGTTGTCTGAAAAGCATGTTCACAGCTTGCTTTCTCCTCTACCTTTTCCCTCCTTTTTTTTAAATTTCATTTCTTATTTGTCATTAGTGTATAAAAGCACATAAAATACATAAAAAACATTAAGACTGTGACAAATAAACTGTTTGGAAGTATGGAGCATCCACAAAAATATTTTGTGCTAACAGACATTATTAAATGAATATGTATACACTCATGTGATATGTTATTGATTTTACATTCATTGGCCACCTATCCGATAATTTAATTATTCCCATCTGAAGAGTTAATTTGCAACTACAAGTAGTAAATTTAATATTTAAAATGGCAAACTTCAAGATATATCCTAAATATAACCTCTTTGTTGACAACTGCTACCCTCATTGCAGCCATTACATGACCCATAAGAAGACCAAGTTGTTGAAACTAGTCAGAATCTCCAACCTCACCTAGAGGGAGTACAGAAGATGGGAAGAAACACAGTACTCTTTCCAGGTGGTTTTAACGGGCAAGAGGCACTGTGCCAAAGAAAGGAATACAATAGCACATCAACTAAGACAAAAAGGAATGTATTTGAAGCTACTCACACAGCCAGTGTGCTGCAAGCCAGACATAATAATAATAAACCAAATCAAACTCCCCACAAACCCCGTAAAGCTTACGTCTATTGGCATTGGACTCTGAGAAACTGGATTCTTTTTGGTCTGTGTGGACAACTCTGTTTCTAGTGGAATCATCTCTATTTCCATACCGCTCTTTCCACTCCTGGAGAAAGATAAAGTAAGGAAATGTAAGTGGTGAGGAAAAAGCAACACAACAAAAGCCTATGGAGAATCAAGATATATTCCAGATCTGTAATGCAGAGCTAATTGGTCAATTCCATCAGACTATGAAAGCAACACTTATTTAAAAGTCTTCCTGTTCAGTACAGGGAAAATTTTGGTATGTATTTTAAACTCAATATATATCTTCACTAAACCAGCTACTGTAATAGTTCTTTAGAAAAAAGGCTTGCAGAAAACAAACTACATATTAAATCTGCATTCAAAGTTCACTACACTGCTCTAAATTATGGTGGAAAGGTTGCTTTTTTTAAGTTCTACTTCCATCTACTGGTAGAAAGGAAAAATAAACAGACGCAGATAGCACAAAAAAATCTGGACAAGCCTTGTTTACTTAGCTTGTTAGTCTGTTATGTTTCCATCCCATCATGTTTTAGTATCAAGTGTAATGAAATATTAAAGAAGAAGACATCTCATATGTTTATTTTAGGAAACAACTTCATGTCTCAACAGAAACTTTTCCTCCAAAGCAACTTTTCCAGAAAATTGCTCCAATAACTTTCAGTTTCATATCTATATCCCAGATTATGGGCTGGTAGGAACTCTATACTTGAAGTTACTTGCGCTAATTTATGTCATGTTAGTTCTAAGCTGCAGAAGGATCAAACATTTAATTGTGATCCAGTAAAAGATAATAGTCTCAAAAGCCCAAAGAGTTCAAGAATTAAAGCACTACAGTATTTAATGTAAATTCAAAAAACAGGTAACATCTGAAACTGAGTTTGCTGTTGAACCAAAACTGTTTCTGAATGTCAGATCATTTCAGTGTATACTAAATGCAGCATGCCTTTGCTACTATTTTATTTGACAGTAAGTTCAAGTTCTAAAATTATGAGATGCAAAGAGGATCGTAAGAAAGGCCTGTCCTGGTTGTACTTGCTGTCATCCAGAATTAGAGTATTCCTGAGCTTGAAAAGACAAGAAGTTTTACTCCCTATATTATCCCACATTTCTGCAGATAACATTTTTTCCCTTCCTTTAGTCCGTTCATTTTTTACATGCATCTTTTGATTTATCTCTTCATGACTTTCTATACTAAATTACAAATGTTATAAACAAATAGAAAACTAAAGCCATAGTTAACTGACATTCCTTAAAATGAAGCTGCCTGAATTATTTTTATCCAGATTGACCACCTTCACAGATTTTTCAATTCAGTATGCACTGAAGGTCTGATTTGAATCAAACATTGTTTGTTACTTAGTGATAAGAGTATTAATTTTGTCTTAAATGTAACTCCCTCCCCTGAAAACAAGCAAACAAACAAAAATCTGTGTCAATGACTTTCCAAAGGGCATACAAAGCAACAGGTACATTTGGGAGGAGTATACAATCCTTATTTCAGTGAGTATGATGACAGTGCAACTGCAGTTATTTCAAGCAGAGTAGTATCAACATAAGAGACTGATAATAAGCCATTTCAGATTATTCTGCATCCTAGAAATCAGGATAATTTTTAATGCTTATTATACCTATTGGCATACACTGCTCTCACAGCACAGTGAGTAACAAAAGTGTCCAAGTAGTATGACCAGAGTCTCTCTCTTACCCTTTAAAACTAAAATGTAAATTATTCCCCCCCATTCCTAGCCAAGACTACTCTCCAAGATTAAATTGATTCCACCAATTACTGGGGACTTACATTTTTGTGAAATAGAACATGCTTAATTAAATAGCAATGGCAAATCCTATCAGATATTGCAGTTTATGCATATATTAATATTGCAATTAGCTAAAACAATCTCATACCCTTCTTCTGTTTTCACCTTCTTCCTGCCTTTGACGTTTTCTTTTCTCTATATAAAAAAAAAAGAACCACTTGAGCTCCATACAAGAAAAATCATCACCAATGTTTTTTAACAGTGAAAACCCAAAGTTAGCTTGCTAAGATTCTTACTTACATAGAAATAAATAGCTCATACAACTAAATGAAAAAAAAAAGACAAAGCTGCTTGTCTATTGTTATGGAGTTTCCTGTTAGAATTAATTAACTGTGATAGTATCTTGGGTCAAGGCATGACATGTGGATACTAGCTAACAAAAAAAAAAAAAAATAGTTGGAAAAAGTATGATGTTAAGAACAAACTTGAGCATTATCAAATCAAAATCTCGCTGAAGTTCTGTGAGGCCCAAAGTATGACCCAAGTAGTTTGTGTCTGTACCTACTATTCAGTTGTAAATATAACACCCCAGCATAAAAGAATAGTAACCTTTTGTTTAAGGGAAGGAGAGACATGCATCTCTCTCAAAAAGAAAAAACAAACCAAACCCAAACCCAAATCCACAAAGAAACCTACTCTAAGAAAACCTAGGAGTTTTTGTAAACTGTGAAAAAAGTATAAAATTATTCCACAATATAAAATTGTATCCAAAGATTTTAATTTCTAAACATAGGTTGTAACAACTTTCACAAAATATTTCCAATAAGAATTACATTAAAAAATAAAAAGTTTTCAAAACCAGCAGATAATTATAGCTCTACAGAACAACATGTTTTCTGTGATAAAACAGTTGGGTGAAATAGCAAAAAATCGTAGAGGAGATGACAGAGTTTGGGCAGCTCAATTAACATACTACACAAAACAAGATTAAAATGAGTTTGTGCAACATTTCAGGTAAGTTTCATGCAACAACATAGTTTACTTTGTAGGAATACTAGGATAGACAACCCAACTTACCTCTTCTGATTAGCTCTTTCCCTTCATCAATCAAATCAGAGGTCATTTCATTATCCCCCATGAACTGCTGAAATCCCAAAAGATTCAAACAACGAGTTCCTAAACTGGTAAAGCAGGAGAAGCAATTTTGTTTGTTAACTTACAATGAATACAGATATTACAATGCAAAATGTAAACCAAATTACTCAGAAATTTATGGACAATTCAAGTAATAAAGTGGTATAGGAGACACATTATTATAATGAGAAATCAGAAAATTCACAACAGTGACATGTTCCTATATCAAACTGAAAGTGATGGAATACTCTTATTCAAATTGAGGAATAACACTGTCTATAGTCTTGAGAGTAGTGATTTAAGATAAGACAATTCCTTGAAATGTTCTCAGATATAACAAAATTTATACCCATGATATCTCATTGACTCTTCTTTACCAGAAGACAATTACTACATAAATTCTGCTATTAAGATATCTCTGGTTTTGAAACAGTATTAACAGGAAAGCCACCTTCATCTCAGGTTTCACTTGGAAGAAATATGTGGTGTATTCTTATGCTGCAGGGATGCTGGCTGAATGCACATTAGGAAGCAGTCAAATAAAAAGCTTCCTCTATTTTTTTTAACCTAGTCCTTGAATTAGTCATCATTAAACCACTTTCACCTTTTCAACTTCACACTTGAGAACACAAGTACTGGTTTTGTTGTTGTTTTTCTCCAAACTGGTGCATCAATATCATGTTCAAAGGTGGCTTCATTAGCTCAGTTGGTTAAAGCGTGGTGCTAATAAGGCCAAGGTCATGGGTTTGATCCCCTTATGGGCCACTATTTAGGCATCACAGAAACATGGTGGGATGGCTCCTATGACTGGAGTGTTGGGATGGAAGGTTACAGGCTTTTTAGGAAAGACAGGCGTGGTAGGCAGGGAGGGGGAGTTGCCCTTTATGTTAGGGATAGGCTGGACACTATGGAACTCTCTCTAGGGACAGGTGGGCAGTTAATAATATATATATAAGAGTATTTTCTGTAACTACCCTTATAGCTGCGAAGAAATTGTGCCTTAGGGAAACAAGATCAAATGATTTAAACCACTGTATTTTCAAACTGCAGTCTAGTATGGATCAGAAAATTGTTGTACCAATTAGAAAGTTTATTAACTACAGTTTCAGCTAATGCTTCTTAATATATTAGAAAACCTTGCTGAAAACATAGCTTCCTCATGGTAATTTTAATCTCAAAAGCGGAATCTAAATATCTGCAGGCTCCAAAGTTTGAACACATCTGACCTCAACACCTATGAATGAAGTTTAACGGGGAAAAAGCCCCCACAACTCAGTTATGACTTAATATAATAAATAATCTTGAAATGTGTACATTTCATACATATAAATAGCTAGGTATTGGTTGAGGTTTTGCATTTTTGTTATTATTTCATAACTCAACTGCTGGAAAAGGAGAAATGAATATCTCACTGATCACTAAGTCTAATATTATTAATGTAAAAAAACCACAGAGAATCCGTCTTGCATATCACTTACCTGAAGTATGTGGCAATACAGAGAATGACAACAAGCATTGGGTAATATA
Organism: Agapornis roseicollis; assembly: GCA_002631895.1. Lineage (NCBI taxonomy): Eukaryota > Metazoa > Chordata > Aves > Psittaciformes > Psittacidae > Agapornis > Agapornis roseicollis. The sequence continues at coordinate 75,365 of NDXB01012516.1, read as the reverse complement.
TATAAAATCCATCTGCAATGAAGGAAAGCACTCTCATGGATCCCATTATCTGTAAAAAAAATCCAAGAACAAGCTATAATCAAGTATTTTCTACATATAACCATAAAAATTGCCTCATCTTACTGTTTTCAGTCCACAACACACAAACATACAATCCTTTATGCTTACTGCAAATCAGTGCATATCATTATCACAGATCTGCTGCAGACTCTTAACGCAGAATAAGCAGATATAAAGGCTGCCTCTAGCAGTGTATCTACTTCGAGGTTTCCAAGATGCTTGATTTTGTCTCACCTAATCCAGAACCAGTTCAAATCTGGTGGATCTTTTTTCATCTGCTGTGAAAGGAATCTCTGGGCAACACTAAGAATCCACTTGCTAACAACAAAGCTGTGAGATGTAACCTGCTGTCCTGCAGAAACTGTGGTTCAATTATCCCAAACTCACTGTTTTTTAGTGGCAGGTTAGGCTCACTCTTAGTCTATAAAAATGCCCTGTATGCTAAAACCACAGAAAGCTAAAGCTCTGCAGAAGTGAAGAACAGTCTAAACTCTTCACAATAACACTATACTTTCTTAGTATAAAGAGACCTAAACAGAAAAATTGAAATATTGATGACTCCTAGCAAGTAAGGGCAGGCGGCCTGGGATGAATACAGGGATGTTGTCCAGGAAGATAGGGACCATCTAAGGAAAGCTAAGGCCCAGTTAGAATTAAACTTAGCAAGGGATGTTAAGGATAACAAGGGATTCTACAGTTACACTGCAAATTATTTTCAGAATAAATTACAAACAAGACAGATGTGCTAATTCTACTACATGAAAACTAATGAGCTGGTTGGTGACAGTCAGCATGGCTTCAGTAATAGAAGCCCTGCCTGACCAATTTGGTGGCCTTCTACGATGGGGCTATGGAACTGATGGACAGGGGTAGAGCAGTTGATGTCATCTACCTAGACTTGTGCAAAACATTCAACACTGTCCCACACAACGTCCTTGTCTCTAAATTGGAGAGACATCAATTTGATAGATGGACCACTCAGTGGATAAAGAACTGGTTAGATGGCCGCATGCAAAGAGTTGGTGTCAATGGCTCAATGTCTGGCGGGAAGCCAGTGACAAGTGGTGTCCCTCAGCGATCAGTGTTGGGACCAGTCTTGTTTAACATCTTTGTCACTGACATTGACAGTGGGATTGACTGCACCCTCAGCAAGTTTGCAACGACACCAAGCTGTGTGGTTCTGTGGATACGCTGGAGGGAAGGAATGCCATCCAGAAGGACCCTGACATGCTTGTGAGGTGGGCTGATGCCAGCCTTATGAAGCCTCATGAAGTTTAACCATGCCAAGTGCAAGGTCCTACATCTGGGTCGGAGCAATCCCAGGCACAGCTACAGGTTGGGCAGAGAAAAGATTCAGAGCAGCCCTGCAGAGAAGGACTTGGGGGTGGTGGTCAATGAGAAAATGAACATGAGCCAGCTTCAGTGTGTGCTTGCAGCCCAGAAAGCAACTGTATCCTGGGCTGCATCAAAAAGCAGCATGACCAGCAGGTCGAAAGAGGTGATCCTGCCCCTCTACTCTGCTCTCATGAGACCTCACCTGGAGTATTGTGTGCAGTTCTGGTGTCTTCAACATAAAAAGGACATGGAGCTGTTGGACCAAGTCCAGAAGAGGGCCACAAGGATGATCAATCTGGGCTGGAGCATCTGGGCTGGAGCATCTCCCATACAAAGACAGGCTGGGGAAGTTGGGCCTTTTCAGCCTGGGAAGAGAAGGCTGCGTGGAGACTTCATAGCAGCCTTCCAGTATCTGAAGGGGGCCTATGGGGATGCTGGGGAGGGGCTCTTCATTAGGGACTGTAGTGTCCAGGACAAGAGATAACAGGTTCAAACTTAAACAGGAGAGGTTTAGATTGGATATAAGGAAGAAATTCTTTCCTGTTAGGGTGGTGAGATGCTGGAATGGGTTGCCCAGAGAGGTTGCGAGTGCTCCATCCCTGGCGGTGTTCAAGGCCAGGTTGGATGAAGCCTTGGGTGGCATGGTTTAGTGTGAGGTGTCCCTGCTTATGGCAGGGGGTTTGGAACTAGATGATCTTAAGGTCCTTTCCAACCCTAGCTATTCTATGATTCTAACTATAAGTATATATATCTACCTGTGTAATAGTAATGAAAATATTTTAATATCTGATCCTAACATGAGAAATATTTTAAAATATTGTACCTATTTTCCAAATCATATAGATGCCTCAAACCCACATTTTCTGTACTTACAGATGTATAAGCAGTTGGCTGAGTATTTTTGTGAGAGATTGTTGCATCCATGTGGGTCAAGCCCAAAAAGTTCAAGCATAATGGTGGAGTAAGACGGCAAAATAACCTGCACAAATACAAGAAGCAACAGCATGTAAAACAATGTATTGGACTAATGATATTCACAAATTATAACTTGATATTTCACAGAATAATGATGTATAATATGTTTATAAATGAAAGAATATAAATTAAACTTTCATAGACACCTTCAATTGGGTGTCTGAGAGAAAATCTTTAAAATATATGCCACATACTCACATTCCACTGAAAAGGAGACTGTACGCATCTGTCTGATGATGTGAAGCTAAGTAATAATAGTTAAATACACGGATCCTGAAGACAGTAGAGTAAACACAGATACTTAAGAAAAAGATGGTAAGAAAACAGGCCATCTGGGAAAAAAAATATAAAAGTCACTTGAATGTAGAACTTTACTAGAAGTTTTAATGCATTCAGCACATAGTCTGTGCAAGCAATAGGTTGACCGCATTTTTATTTTGAGATGGGACAATAACACCAGCTCTCACCTGCTCTACGAAACTTCAGGAGTCTTTTTCACCAATTTAAATTAAGAATTATACTTGTAACATCCTGCATTTCATATAATGACAACTGACCCTAGGAACATTAAGTGTACTTCTTGTTATGTAAATGAAATTGCTGTAATTACCTTGATATTATGTAATTACCTATGACTAATTTGGCATTTCTTCCCACAAAAAGGGATAAAAATCAGTGTTTTCAATTCAGCCCGTTTTGTTAGTATACTGGAATTTTTCAGCTCAGTTCCTTTACTGATAAATTTGTACATGTGAATGCTAGCTACACCTGAGGCTGTATTTCTGGTCAGCAGCGAACTCCTGGTTAGGAAAGACACGTCACACATGGCTGATTAAACACAAAGCTTCAAGTTAGGGTTTCACAGATTACTCCAAACATGACATTCAGCTCAACTGCGTCACACCCTCATCCTGCATTGGAGAGTTTTAAGAAAGTGGCAAAAGGCTGACTCACTCCACAGAAACAATGTTTGGTGTTACATGTTTAGAGACCTTCTGAGAGTTGACAGATTATTTAGAGGCTTATTTTTAAATTAATCTGGTCTATTGTTGTGGTAACAAATTACCTGAAAGATTTTTATTGAGTGATGATTTTAAACTTACCTCTATGTATATATAATTATATGTCTTTTCTGCCAACTGTATGAAAACTGCAAACAGCGATAAAACTGGTTTTGTGCTGAAAAAGGTGCATTCTGACCACACAACAATGACAGAAAATGTGGCCAGAACAACAGCAAGCACCCTGTAAAACCATGGTCGTAGAAGGCATTCCCAGTACCACTCTGGAAAAAAACAACACACATACAACTGGAAAGGGTTAATGAAAATTACACAACCAGAAACCGAACTCCCTCACAAAAAATGTCACGCACTTCTTGGACCCATGCCTTTAAAATGAAGACCAGAATCTACGCGGTCACACACTTAATTTTAGGGGTCTTCCAAAGCCTAGAGATCTGGCTCAGCCCTAAATAATCATACGCAAACAGGAAAAAACCGGGTGGAATCTGGGAGGACTGGGGAGAGTGGGGTGTGCAGAAAAGAACTCTTCACATTTGGCAGATACTAGAAGTGATCTACTTTCTGTTTGTTCATCTGTCACTCTCTCAGAAACAAAGATTAGGCTTTAAAATGATACCTTCGTACCCGGGAAATAACCCATTGCTACTGCACAACCAATTAGAAGTTAAAACATGACTGGGAAAAGGCACTTTCAGAAAAGATGAATAGGCAGCTATATAACCTTATGTATGGTACATAACAGACAGAGAATCTTTTTTGATTTGCTTTACTGGAAGAGTGGTGCCATCTCAGTAATATTCCATAAATGCAGAAGGTATCTGTGATCCAGTAATTTCAGTTGCTAACTTAACACTTTGTTTTCTTTCTTCTAAAGCTTCAAAGTTTGCTATTACAACAATAATTACAGTCTAGTAAGTCCCACTGACTATTACTCACTTCTAGTAGTCCATGTGGATGCTAGACGTACAGACAGCAGTAGTCTGGAGAACATTAAGGACTATAGAGCCCTGGGAGAGGTGGTTAGTGGCTCTGGAGGTCAGATTGTCTTTTCATCAATTCCCCAGGATAAAGGGCAGGACCTTAAATAGGCTAGGTGGCTTTTGCAGGTTAATAAGTGGTTAGAACAATGGTGCCATAGTCAGGGGTTTGGGTATTTAGAACATGGGACTCAATTTAGAAGGCCAGGTCTACTGGAGGCTGGTGGAGCTGGTCTGACGAAGGGGAAGAGCTGTTTTGGTAGGAGGATGCCAGACTGGTCAAGAAAGCTTTAAACTAGATGTGTTGAGGGAGGGGAGCATCACTCTATCCCAACACACTCAGTCAGTTGCCAGCACCTATAATAAATACTAGGAGCAATACAGAGATATTTCAGCTGCTCCAGCCAATGAGCTGGCTTCATTTGGAGCTTAGCTCAGATGCCTCTATACAAATGCCTGTAGTATGGAGAACAAGAGGAATTGGAGATGTGTGCATGTCAATGAGAATATGATATCACTGGTATTACAGAAACATGGTGGTATGGCTCCTATGACTGCAATGTTGAAATCGTAGGTTACAGGATCTTTAGAAAAGACAGGCCCAGAGGACAGGGAGGGCCAGTTGCTATTTCTGTTAAGGATAGGCTGAAGAGTATGGAACTCTGTCTGGGGACAGGTGATCATAGAATCACAGAATAGTTAGGGTTGGAAAGGACCTTCGTATCATCTGGTTCCAAACCCCCTGACACGGGCAGGGACACCCCACACTAAACCATGCCACCCAAGGCTCTGTCCAACCTGGCCTTGAACACTGCCAGGGATGTAGCGTTCGTAACTTCCCTGGGCAACACATTCCAGTGCCTCACCACCCTAACAGGAAAGAATTTCTTCCTTATATCCAATCTAAACTTCCTCTGTTTAAGTTTTAACCCATTACCCCTTGTCCTGTCACTACAGTCCCTAATGAAGAGTCCCTCCCTAGCATCCTTATGGGCCCCATTCAGATACTGGAAGGCTGCTATGAGGTCCCCATGCAGCTGTCTCTTCCCCAGGCTAAACAGCTTGTCTTCATACAGGAGATGCTCCAGCCCCTGATCATCCTCGTGGCCTCCTCTGGACTTGTTTCAACAGTTCCATGTCCTTTTTACGTTGAGGACACCAGAACTGCACACAATACTCCAGGTGAAGTCTCATGAGAGCAGAGTAGAGGGGCAGGATCACTTCCTTCGACCTGCTGGTCATGCTGCTTTTTGATGCAGCCCAGGATACAGTTGGCTTTTTGGGCTCTGAGCACACACTGAAACTGGCTCATGTTAATTTTCTTATTGACCACCACCCCCAAGTCCTTCTCTGCCGGGCTGCTCTGAATCTCCNATGAATTAAATTAAATAAATTTTATAGATAACCTAAGGGCAAATACTGCCTGACAAATTTGGTGGCCTTGTACAACATTGACCACCACCCCCAAGTCCTTCTCTGCCGGGCTGCTCTGAATCTCCTCTTTGCCCAACCTGTAGCTGTGCCTGGGATTCAGTTAACAGAGAGTTTGTGGGTCAGGGTCAGAGGAAGAACAGCTAAAAGGGGGACATTACTGTGGGGATCTGTTACAGACTGCCTGATCAAGAGGACTCTGTGGATGAAACACTCTATAGACAGATAGGAACAGCCTCACACTCACAGATCCTTGTCCTCAATGGTGGACTTCAATCACCGTAATACCTGTTGGAGTGATGGTACAGGCCAGCACAAGCAGGAGGTTAACTCTGTGGAAGACGACTTCCTTCTGCAAGTAATAGAGCGGCTGACAAGGAGAGGTGCCCTGCTTGACCTCGTGCTCACCAACAGGGAAGGGCTGCTTGCAAATTTGATGCTCCAGGGCAGCCTTGGTTGTAGTGATTATGAGATGGTCGTGTTCTTGATCCTCAGGACAGTGAGAAGAGCATGCAGCAAGCTCAATGCTCTGGACTTGAAGAGAGCAGACTTTGGCCTCTTCAGGAATCTGCTTAGTAAGGTTCCATGAGATAAAACCCTAGAGGGCAGGGGGGCCAAAGACTGTTCTCTGGTATTCCAGCATCACCTACTGCAAGCTCAGGAGTGTTGCATCCCAACTAGAAGGAAGTGCAGCAGGAGGGACAGGAGACCTCCATGGATGGATAATGACCTGCTGAGGAAACTCAGAAGGAAAAAAGAGGCTTATAAAAGGTGGAAGCAAGGACAGGTTTCGGTCTGACATTCTGGGAAGAATACAGGGATTTTGTCCAGTAAGCTACTGACCAGATTAGGAATGCTAAGGCCCAGCTAGAATTAAACTTGAACAGGGATGTGAAAGACAATAGCAAGGGATTCTAAAGGTACACTGTGAATAAAAGTCTTGGAAGGCAGACACAGAAACTGTGAGAGTGAAGAACTTAGATGCACAGTAGGAGAGGATCTGGTTTGAGACCATCTTAAGAACCTGAACATACACAAGTCCATGGAAACTGATGAAATCCATCCGCGGGTTCTGAAGGAACTGGCGAGTGAAGTGCTAAGCCACTGGCCATCATATTTGAAAAATCACGGCAGTCAGGTAAAGTTCAACAACTGGAAAAAGGGAAATATAATCCCCATTTTCAAGAAGGGGAAAAGAGATGACCCAGGGAATTACAGACCAGTCAGTCTCACCTTTGTGCCTGAAAAATTCTTGGAGCAGATTCTCCTGGAAGGCATGCTAAGGCACATGAAAACCAATGAGGTGCTTGGTGACAGCCAGCATGGCTTCACTAAGGAGAAATCCTGCCTCACCAATTTGGTGGCCTTCTATGATGGGGCTACAGAACTGAAGGACAGGGGTAGAGCAGTTGATGTCATCTACCTGGACTTGTGCACAGCATTCGACACTGTCCCTCACAACATCCGTGTCTCTAAATCGGAGAGACATCAATTTGATAGATGGACCACTCAGTGGATAAAGAACTGGTTAGATGGGTCAATGGCTCAGTGTCCGGCTGGAAGCCAGTGACAAGTGGTGTCCCTCAGCGATCAGTGTTGGGACCAGTCTTGTTTAACATCTTTGTCACTGACATTGACAGTGGGATTGACTGCACCCTCAGCAAGTTTGCAATGACACCAAGCTGTGTGGTTCTGTGGATACGCTGGAGGGAAGGAATGCCATCTAGAGGGACCCTGACATGCTTGTGAGGTGGGCTGATGCCAGCCTTATGAAGCCTCATGATGTTTAACCATGCCAAGTGCAAGGTCCTGCACCTAGGTCAGAGCAATCCCAGGCACAGCTACAGGTTGGGCAGAGAAGAGATTGAGAAAAGCAGTGTGGAGAAGGACCTGGGCATGGTGGTCAATGAGAAAATGAACATGAGCCAACACTCGCAGCCCAGAAAGCCAACCATATCCTGGGCTGCATCCAAAGCAGCGTGACCAGCAGGTGATCCTGCCCCTCTACTCTGCTCTCATCAGACCTCACTTGGAGTATTGTGTGCAGTTCTGGTGTCCTCAACAACAAAAGGACATGGAACTGTTGGAACAAGTCCAGAGGAGGCCACGAGGATGATAAGGGGACTGGAGCATCTCTTGTATGAAGACAGGCTGAGAAAGGTAGGGCTGTTCAGCCTGGGGAAGAGAAGGCTGTGTGGAGACCTCTCAGCAGCCTTGCAGTATCTGAAGGGGGCCTATACGGATGCTAGGGATGGACTCTTCATTAGGGACTGTAGTGACAGAACAAGGGGTAACGGATTAAAACTTAAAACAGGGGAAGTTTAGATTGGTTATAAGGAGGAAGTTCTTCACTGTGAGGGTGCTGGGGTGCAGGAATGGGTTGCCCAGGGAGGTTGTGATTGCTCCATCCCTGGCAGTGTTCAAGGCCTGGTTGGACGAAGCCTTGGGTGGCATGGTTTAGTGTGAGGTGTCCCTGCCTGTGGCAGGGGGTTTGGAACTAGATGATATTAAGGTCCTTTCCAGCCCTAGCTATTCTATGATTCTATGATTAGTAACAGATGTCTATTCCATTTACAGAAATGCATTAATATGTACATTTGTTTCCCTCTACTGTAACTGAACCTTTTACATAAAAAAAGTAGATTCTTCTTATGGAATATTACCAGTTACTTCTTTGCATATTCAAGTCTTCATTGTAGTACTTACCAACAGCAGGTGTGTAGAAATACTGTATGATTTTATTCTCTGGTTCCTGGGAATGAAAAGTATGAACAAACTGTCGAGTTGCACTGGTTTCATTTTTTGCCACATCTTCTAGGTAAAACGCTTGTTCTAAAAGAATTTGCCACTGGACCTGTGTACGACGATGTCTCTGTACTGAATAGATTACCTATAATAAATTCCAAGAAATTATGGTTACAACATACTTGTTTCAAGAAATGCAAGTAAAGCCTTGCAAAATCCCTTACAGATGTCTCTTTTGCAGGACTACAAAGATTACTTCTGTATATTAACAAAAGCCAGTAATTAATTATCTAAATGCATAAAACATAAAACTACTACCTATATGATTCCTGTGTTTTTAAGTTCTTTTGTAGTCTTAAACTAACAATATTGTGTGTGCCTGTAACACAGTAGAATAGACCAAACTGTTCTAACTTACTAACATGTAGACAGAAAGGAATGTTCAGCTGATGCGTGACGGAACATCACAAGACTGGTAACAACTAAGGAGACAGTAAATAAGACCAAGGATGCTAGCCTTCAAGATAGCAGAGTGGTGGCCAAAGTGGAGCGAGACTGAAACAAAACAGAAGCAAGCACATACCAACTACTAACTCAACACTACGACCTTGTGAGTGTGCACAAGCAATGAGGTCATTCAATAAACACAGTGAGGAAGACTATCAGTGATCACCAGAGACCCCCACCAAGCAACAAAGAGCATGCTTAATTAGAATGTAAATATTATAATTATTTCCTGGAAAGTCTGTAAATATGCATGAATATGCTAAATATATAGCTGCTACTTGTAGGAGATGGTTTAAGTGACTTGAACAGAACACCCAGCACCGTACAGCTTATCAAAGGAGACGTGCTGGAGTTAGCTGGACATGAGCCATGGGACAAACTGGAGGAGAACTCTGTGTGAGCAGAACTGCCGGGAGAAGCGGAACTGATAAGAGAAACAAAGTCAGTGAGAACGAAGGCCATCTGCTTTCCTAGCAGACCGTAGCAGAGGAGTGAAGAGACTGCGGTTTTCTACAGTTACATTGTTTGTCTATACTGTTGCTTAAGAGATAAGTAGAAAGAATTTGTTAGCTTAGTAATAGCCGCAGGGCAGTAGCCAATCAGCATGCTTTCTTGTAAAGGGTTTGTCTTTCTATATAAGTACCTGCTTTTGCATCAAGCTGCGTCCCGCCTCTCAATTGCGGCAGCTACTGGCAAGTAACAGGTGCACTCACCTTTGCAAAATGATTTGCATGTAAGCCCAGCACTGCAATAAAGAATACCTGCTTTCTAAAACTCCAAATGAGTCTTAGCATGTTCCTCTAACAGACTTTTATGGTAACACGTTCAGCACAATCCATCTGCAGCAATGACAGCTGACTTCTTCCAATATACTATTTTATTTTCTGCATCTTAGTGAGTATTAATCTTTTACTACAATTTCTTTTTTAGAATGCACTGTCAGTCAATCATTACAAGGCTTACCCACAGTTAAAACAATCTCAAGATATAATGGAGTGAGAACATTTTTTATACATGCAGAAATTTGATCGGGACATCACTAGGGATATTACACTTCTGTGCTTTCTTTCACTGAGAAATGTTTTTTTAAACTCAAAATCCACTGTACTCAGCAATTCAGGTAAAGTGCATCAAAATTTTTTGTTTGACTAGCATTTATTCTCATTATGTTAGCATAAGTGAGGCATTCTCTCATTTATTAATATACCTGCTTGTGAAGTTTGACCAAACTTTTTTCAGTCGGATAACTGTTCTGTCTTTCATCAAAATCTTCATAATCATCCATATTCCTACCCATTCTTTCCTGGTATTCAGTAGGACACTGGAAAAGACAAGTGAAAATTAACTGGAAGATAAAGGAATAGCAAGTGCTCTTTGTTAATTATGAGTAAATGTTTGGTGCATTTCATGCAACTGAAAGGCTCACTTAAAATGTAGATTTTTCTGTTTCAATACTGCTTATGTCAAAATACATCAAAAAAAAAAAAGCATTTTACAAAGAATTTAAATTCAAATTCCAGTCAGAAACTAACAAGATGCCAGTTACAGATTTTATGTTAAGGGAAAAGAAAATAACGAACAAGTATTCACCAGGTGCAGGAATACCCCCTCCCAGTTGAACAATTATGACTGAAGATGAGAAATTTGTTACCTTTTTCAGTATTGTATCAACACATTTTCTCAAAGGGTGGTTATACTTGATACTCTCACTTACTTTACGAACTTCCTGTTGAAGAAAAAAATTACAGATTTATTTTGTTAAATAGATTAAAACATTTTACAAGATCAGATAAGAGTTCCAGCACTTCCAATGGAAAAGAACCATCAGAGCTTAAAAACGATAGAGTTTCCTAAAAGCCATTGCTTTACTAGACATCTAATAAAAGATAACTGAAGTATTTATAAAGAATATATATGCATAAACCTATGAAAATGTGCAAACAATATTCTGTGAATGTGTGAAGGACTAGTTTCTACACATGAATCCTGAAATGGAAAATACTTTCTTGTTTTAGCTGTAGGTAAAGAGGAGGAGTTTGTCTTGCCTGGTTTAGTTTCATTTTACTACATTAAGGAGCTTGATGAATACCATTTTACATTTCTTCATTTTATATCTTCCTCACATTATCTCCACATAGCTTACTTCTGCAACCATTTGGCATTTGTCAGTAATAAAAAGATGCTACCTAACCGCTAGAAAAGTTGTGTCAGAACTGGCTCTGGCTGTTTAGCAGCCTTAGTGAGAAACAGATTTTATACTTCATCCTATTGGCAATCTAGATAATGTTTTAATGGTTTCTTGCTGCTACAAATGGCACTTTAAAAACCAAACCAACAATAAAAAAAGGAGTTCTAGAGTGTAGAGGACAAAAACAGTTGGAAAGGCTTAGAGATACTGTCAAATAGGATGATTAAGCAGACAAAACAACTGTATTTGTTTAGTGTGCCAAAGGAGGCTAAATGGATATAGACAGTCCTTCCACATATAAAAAGCTGTTCTAACAGATGCCTCTAGGTAAATCTGGATTCCTCCTGCATCTCACAAGAGATCTGATCAGTCTACAACAAAGGATTTTTTATTATGTAGTGGGATCACAAAAACCAAGCAAAATCCCTCAAGAATGTCTGTAAGAGTCAACCCTAACATAGTCAGCCCTATCAAGCAGAGCACTGGACTGGAAAAAGCATTAAAAAAAAAAAAATTGAAGTATCATCCAGCACTATGGTTTCTTGCATTTTCATAACCCTTGATAAAGGAAAAAAACAAAAGCCTGAATTAAATTGGGTGAGAACTAAAATCTTGTGATTTATTTGATGCAGCAGCAGTTCATTCTAGTAACAATCATTTCTCAGAGTCATCACCAACATTCTTAAAAATCTGTACATATTTTCACATTGTTCAGTGTTCCTGTGAAGGTTGAAAATGAAATATTGGCCAGAATTTCCAAGGTACAGTGCGATCTATAATGCAATTGTTTCTAGACAGAAAGAAAAAGAAATTGGGGGGAAAAAAAGTGCCAAACATTTAAACAAGGTTTTATCATATATTAACAATACAGTATATTTTATGTTGTATATGACATAAGCTCAAAATCTGTCAGTTACCATACCTGACTTAAAGGACAATCTAGCACAAGACAGCAGTCTAGTACAAGACCCTCTTTTCAGGGAAGTCTGCTGCCTTCCTGAGCCCAAATCAGGGTCATCACAAGACTGACAGGTACAACCTTCAGATTGCAATTCATTCCTGCTCTCTAATAGGGGCACTAAGAGCGTCACTACTAGAAGTCTGAGGTTGATTAGAAGATAATTCACAGCCCTGGCAAGAATGCTAAAAAAGTGAGGAGCACAGGCAGCCTTTCCCTCAATTCTCCCACTAAAGGGGGAGACTTGGGAAAAAACAGGTGAGCCAATAATGTCAATACCTGGCTCCAGAACTGGTGCCTCCATCAAAATGCTGGGGTTTTAAGCCACAGAAGAGCCCTCAAGGCACAAAGTATGTTGTGTTTAATGAAACAGAACAGATCAGAACATTTTCAGTTGGAAGGTTCCTACAATCATCTAGTCCAACCGCCTGGCCACTTCAGGGCTGACCAAAAGCTAAGCCTGTTACTAAGAGCACTCTCCAAATGCTTTTTAAACACTGACAGGTTTGGAACATAAATCACCTCTCTAGGAAGCCTGTTCTAGGGTTTGACCACCCTCTCAGTAAAGAAATGCTTCCTATTGTCCAGTTTGAAACTCCCCAGACACAGCTTTGAACTAATGCTTTGAACTAATGATCCAATGCATCCTACTACTGGATACCTAGAAGCAGAGATGACTACCCCCCTCTGCAGGTTCTGGACAATACTCTTAACTTTTGTTCAGCTCAGAAGCAGTCAGGCAGTTGGACTAGATGATCACTGTAGGTCTCTTCCAAATGGAATTTTCAATTCTGTTCTATTCTATTCAAAGTGCTATCCTTGTAAACCAAGCTTTCTTGTTCATTTTCTAGTAAGCTTTGAAGTTATGCCCCACCCACATGTTTATAGAGATTTCTTCTATTACTAAAGAATGAAGATTCTGCTATTATTCTATGTTGATATATCACTGTTACCACCCTATCCTAAAACTCTTTAGTAGTGTTATTTCCAAGCCATGGTACCGCAGCAGTAGAACAGGGAACAGCTACTTATATGGGTTGTGTTTCCATTCTGTTCTTGAATTGCATTAGATCCTATAGCTTACTCGTAAATAACTATACACATAGTCTCAAAAGAAACTGATTGAAAAGACCCCAACATTCTATACATTCTCTTCTCAAAGGCATATAGCATGGTCCCACAAATTTAATTTGGGAACTTTTCTCAAGAGTCCAGAAATATACAGGGAGGAGAACATAAAAGCAGACATACATGATTTGCATGAACACTACAGAAACATATGTATACCATGTTTTCAAGTTCACATTGAACATTGTGACACAAGTGCCCAATACGAGGAAATTCAGAGATGATTAACAGCAGCCTTCACTTATTTTATAATGAAAGCTAGTTACTTACCTCCATAATATCCTCTAAATTCTCCTCTGCATCTGCTTTTTCAGTCATCAGTTTAGCAGCTTTGAAATAGGTCTTCATGAGCAGATAACCTCTCTTGGCCCCATTCCAGTAAGAACGGGGAATTTCCACCAAACCATAACCCAAAAGCAACACAAGAAGAAAGAGACCCCATGTGTTTGCAGCAGCTATTCCAATAGTCTGAAGTTGGTTCCTAAGGAAAAAAAAAATGCAAAAACAAACAAACAAAAAAAAAAACCCACCAAACCCCAAACAACACCCCCCCCCCAAAAAAAAAAAAAC
>NDXB01012516.1:45313-61414 GCA_002631895.1 Agapornis roseicollis | reverse complement strand
AAAAAAAACAAAAAAAAAAAAAAAACCCCCCAAACCCCAAACAACCCCCCCCCCCCAAAAAAAAAAAACCAAAACCACCCAAACAAAAAACATCCTCCTACCCCATCCTCAAGAAAGCAGCCCTGAAGTATCTATGCACCAATAGGCCTTTCAAGTTTAAGGAACAGGCTTAGTATCATCAGTAATTCTTGCCTAGGGCAAGTCTGCTACTTGGTTGTATTTAAAGCTGCCACAATTTTTCTGTATCTCCCATGTTTCTGCCTCCTCTGAAGGGAAAACAAAAATATTTGATCTCAACGAGTATGTTCCTTTAGGAAGCAACATGAAATTAGCAAACTTACTGAAAGCAAGGTTGAAACACTATAATGGCATTCACTATAGGCGACAGTCTCAGAACGCAAGATTTGTATTCAGAAGAGGAAGTTGAAAGCAATGAGGCATTACACAATGGTAATTGTGTCTAGTATGGAATGCCATTAGCACTGTTATAAATACCAAATATTTTATCTCCTTTAAATAGAATCCACAGTAGACAGAAGTGCTACACAGGAAATACTGACACAGGATTTTTCAAAGATGTTATTCTGACACCACTGATGAAGTTTTGGCACTAACTTTGCACATGCATTTGTAGGGAGAAAAGATATCCCAGTGCTAATGCAAGAGGCTCCTCTGCCACACATCCCAAAATCAGAAAACCAAAACATAGGTTTCTATAAATAGGCAAAAAAAATCCCTTTTCACAAAAGAAGCCAACAAAACTTCCCAACTGCCTAGCAAAAATCAGATCAACTAAAACTGTTTATTATAAAAACACTCATTTCATATATGGAAGAGATCACCTATGACAATTTCGTAAGAACCCATGCCAGTCCTTATAACATTATTCTTACCATTGTAAATTGAAGTTTGGGTTTACAGCCACATATATTAAAAATGCGCCAAAAATCAGCAAGTAAGTGCCGTAATAGATTGCATTCTCAATCAATGCAGTTTTAATCTTTCCAGTAATAGAGAACCCTCCTGATCTAGCATATGACTGCATGAAAGGTAGCAGAATCCTAGGAGGAAAGCAAACAAAACCAAATTACATCAACCAAAAAGAAAAAATAAAAACCACAAAACCAAAAAGACGAAAAAAACCCGAACAGTAGGTTAGCAGTGGCTGGATACTAAGATAGGGGTGTTTAAGCTAAAGACTAGTTCAATGTTTTGTTCTAGATATACTAGTCTGACAGGAAACCTTAAACAAGCTGCAGATGAAACAATACAGTTAGCTTTACTTTGAAAAATCACTACCAACCCTGATATTCTTGACTCAGCTACAAAAATAATAATTTGATGGTATGTTGATCTGAAACCACACATCAGTCTAACCCAAAAGCACATATAACCTGTTTAATGCAGCCACCTCAATAGCTTTATAGAGTATGTCCAGTAAAACAAAATTATTTACAATATTACTCAGAAATCAAGCAACCTAAATCCCATTTTTTCTGACAATCCATCTATAAACACCTCTGTATAAATTGCTCAGTTTCAACTATAAGAAGTGAACCAAGAGTAAACTGCTGCCACCTGAAAATACCGTAATTATTAGAGAAATTTCACTGTTAGCAAATAAACATGACTAGACAGGTCTGTGGAACACTCATATATACTCTTAAAAAGTAATTATGACTGTTAAGTTGCACTTTGAAACTGTACATATACTGTAGTCTATGTCATGTTGTTTTTCTTTACTTACCATGTTAAAAACTGTGATGTCCAATACACAACACGCCAGAAAACTGGCATAATTCCATTAGGAATGTAACTCCATGGTTTGAAACATTTTTGCTTGCTGTAACAGTGTACAGAAACTTCTTGTTAGTTTTAGGGCCAAAAGTATAAAATACATTTTCCATAAATTCCTCTATCTAGAAAGGTCTTTGAAAATAGCATAGAAGTAATACACAACTATTTGAGTACATAGTCAACCAACAACCATCTCAGAAGAAAATAAACTGAAGCACTACTTTGAAGTGTTTACTGCTCTCTTCACCACACATAACATGTGGACAAAGCAGCTTCCTTAGAGAAAAAAGCCAGTAGCTCACTGTCTACAGAGATAAACAATTAAGCAATATAAGTTTACAATTTTTTTCTTTTTGGGCAGAAAATGCTTTCTTCATGCAAAGAAAAACCAACTCCTTAGACAGAAGGCTACTCAACTTTAGTTAGTGCAGCAGGTTCTTATGAAGAATCTAGGGGCCCCATTACCTAGCTCTACTACCAAGAGCATTAGCAATTAAAAAAGAAAAATAGAGTGTATTATTTATTTCTTAATCAGGCTTATATCAACCATGATTTGTTGAGCCAATACTTTTCTGACAGGTAGTATTTGCATCAGAAGACCAAAAAAACCAGAAAAACCTTTTAAATGGAAAAAAAAAAAAGAAAAAAAAAAAGCAAGAGCAAACCCCAAAGTGCACATCTACTCTCTAAAGCACTTCATTTTTATTCCCACACCTGCCTGGGTAATAAAGCAATGGTGAGTCAAGAGGCACCACACTCAATAAGATTACCTATTGAGAAATAATTGGTGTTTTCCAGGGTTGAACTAGTTAAGCTTGAGCTGTGGGTTTTTATGTACATAGCCTAAATAGTTTCAAAACTATCAAATTACCATAGAACGATAGTGTGACTACAGGTTTCACCTAAAGTTTTAAGATCTGACTTGTATCAACACAGTATCTGCTCTATTATTACTTACACTGATACTGCTATTTGAAATACTCATGTCATATACTGTAATAAAAACACCCACCAGCATAGTCTGAAACTATAAGTAAATAGAAATGCTACTGAATATTCTTCAAATTGTGTATTTACCTAAGTATGCTTAATTATTTTAAACTCCATAGCCTTAAATAAAGGGTACAAAGTTGTCTCACTAAGTCTGGCATTTTACTGTTCTTCCACAAATATACAACAACCAGATAGCCTCTGTTGGGGTGCAACAGACCTGGCAATACTTTGCATGAATGGATCAACTGACATCTCAAATGCTCTAATTGTCTTGCAGATAAGTACACTGCATACATCTACATCTACAACATATGGAAAGAGCCAATGGCAGCTAAAGAATGAGCAGTCATGGAAAGAGCTCACATTGGCCTACATTTACCATGTTTTTGGGGTTACTTTCTCCCTGCCAGAAGACAGCAAGCAGACTATCATTACTCTGGTAGAATACAGTAAATTTCAGAAAATTCTAATTACTAGGTGTGTGTGTATATATATATACACACACACAATTATAATAAGCAATTAGATATACTGCTTACATATAAGACAAGTCTACCAATTTCATTCATAAGGTGTAAAATTAGATTTTCAGGTCTAAAGTCTTTAAGACTCTGAAGGAAAGAGAAGTATTCACCAAGGCCTGTCCTCACAGATAATCAAGACTGCTTGAAAAGCTTAGTTCTATCGCTTTAATAACAAGCTAGAAGAAATCTAGCATGATTTAAAAAAAAAAAAAAATATTTAGGTAATCAGTTAGAACAACTGCATAATTCTACCAATAGATGCAGATGCATTTTTCTTCACCTCTTCCCTCACCTTCCTGTATGATTACAATCTTCCAGTGTCATATCACACAGATAACCCTTGTTCATTAGATTTATAATCACAGTACACTCCTATCATTCAAAAGAAGAAAATCATAAAACACTTCTTGAAAAATTATCTAATGAAGAAAATATATAGCTCATACCTTGGAGCAAGAGAAACGTAAGAGCCATTGCTTTCTGAAGGGCTGGAATTAACAGCAAGTTTGCACCGATTATAAATAGTCTACAAGATAATTAATTTTACATCAGTGATCAAAAATGTATAGCATTTATTTAAAAATAATAACACCCACTTTAAAAGACATTTTCTGTACTACATTTGGAGCAAATATACTAATAAACCCTCAAAACAACATGCAATATGCAGGACAAGTAAGTAAAAACACTGGAAGTGTTTTTATGTTACCTAAAGAGATAATTTATTTTTTTAATAAACAAATAATGAAATTTTAAAGCATCTAAAATATATTTTTTATTTGATGAGATCAACAAAAAGTTGTAAGCACAGGTGCTGTTATGCAAAAACGTAACGAGTGCTTATTTTAGTAAGAAAAATGTATTTGCTGTTTAAGAAATTATTAGTTTAAAAAAAAAATACACATTTTATACAACTAAGCAGGGAATCTCACAACTCTCTTACCGTACTGACATCCAGAGGCAGTATAAATACAATAAGAAAGCAGAGATACCAAGCCAATAACGTTGCTATGATCACCAGCCTATGCTGCTTCTTGAAGTCACCATATCGATGAAGTAGGAATAAGGCCAGAAAGAAAACAAATACTATCTCAAGGCCCAACGCTGCCCCACTCATTATTGAGTGGTCACCACAGCTGCACAGCGCAGCTCACTTAAATAGGAAGATCAGAACTGTAAGACAAAAAGAGATTTAATTATATTAAAATCTCTGGAAGATATTTATGCAGAAAAGAGTTGTTTAACAGACATTTGTTAACCTGTAACTAGACTTTTCCTACTTCACATGACAAGAGTTCTGATCAGATGAAGAATAAGATTTTTAGCAAGGTGTTCTAAAGTTCTCTGCAGAAATCAAAATATCATGTCATTCCAATTTTGTAATTTCTAGCAACATATTCATCTGATCTCTCATTCATCTACCTGATATGCAATAGATCCAGAAGTCAACTCTCTGTCCTTAAATAAGATTATAAGCATAATGCTTAAGTCCAGTAATAAATAAAAAATACATACATACACACATCTATTCTTTTTTTTTTTCTTCCTTTTAGAAGAAATCAACAAATTTGGACAAAGGGTTACATGTTTAAATTAAATGTTTCTGCAAAGCTAATGAGCAACCTTATTAACGGACTGTTCCTTAACTATGCATTTAAATCCTGTACTCAGACTTAAAAGAGTATAAAAGTACAGCACAGTAGGTGTTGTGTCTACTTGTGATGTACCTCTTTTAGGTTTCAAATTTCACATGGTAAAAGGTAACATGCTAGCTAATTCACCTGCCTACTGGTATTCTTCATACAAACAAAGGTTTCAATTAATTTGTTACTAATCTGGCCATGATACATTGTCCGTTTGCTTATAGTTCTGGGTTTAGTTACTCTGTGTTACATTCAGGATGCCTAGAAGCATCTACAAACTTCGTAACAGTGCTATTATGCGAAGGGCCAGTAAGCTGCATAAATCTATTAGAGAAAACGTGACTGACTTGTCACATTGTCAATTAAACTGCTTCTGACCTTTTTAATAAGCATCTTTTTACCACAGCACTTCACACATTATAAATAAGTAAACCAGAAGTTTATTACTCTGGTCGGACTGACTTGCTTCCAACAGGATTGCCATCATAGCTGGTCTGATTTAATGGAAATAGGGTATGTTTTGCTATGGCTTCCCCACTGCTGTATTTTCAGTGCTTTCACTATTCATTGGAACTTGACAGATTTTTTAAAAAAAATGCTACTGCTGAAGATTTCCTCAGTTGACTTTTAAATCCCTTCAGAATTTGTTTAAATAAATTTATTCTTCTACTAATCTCTCAGTATACTGCTTAAGCAGATCTGCTATGGATGAGGGCACTCCGCAGTGAGATGTGTCTTCTACTGCAGAATTCCAAAGTTTGTGATGCTAGTACTTCTTTTAGGACACATAGGATAATTATTTTATTATTTTTTTTCTCTCCAATTTTGCTACTTTCACATTTAATTTCAGAATAGTAAGAGCAGCCTGTTTATTCTGTATTACTGCTATATACAAAGCACCCCATATTCCAAAAATAGCTTGATTTACCTTCTTGTATCTTATCAAAGACGTACATCCTTTTTATGTTCTGTCTTTTATCTAACATGTTTATCAAATAAATAGCATTTCTGTTAGGTCAAAGTATTCCCATGCTATCTGCCTCTTCCAAATTTTGGCTAAATCATTTGTAAATCTGGGATAGCTAACCTATTTCTCAGTCACATATTCTAAGTAATTCCTTGTCTATTCTGTTATACCATTGTTGCTTCCTCAGAAAGCGGTTTCTTATATTTATACTATCAGAGCAAATTCCAAAAAAAAAGAATGGAAAATAAATATTATATATTGACTTTATGAAGGCAGTGCTATCTGACGTATGTAGGTGCCCATTATAGCCACACCTTATACTATGTAAACAAAAAAATTAATACAGCATTGTCCTGCGTGCAGCAGCAGCAGTCATTTTTCTCCCTCTTAGTAGCTAGTGCAGTGCTGTGGTTTTGACTTTCAGCCTGTGAACAACACTGATAACACCAATGTTTTTAGTTGTTTCTAAGTAATATTTACTCTGACCAAGGACTTTCTGAGTCTCATGCTCTGCCAGGGAGAAAGGGAAGCTGGGAGGAAGCAGAGGCAGGACACCTGACCCAAACTAGCCAAAATTCCATACCACAGCACAGCATGTCCAGTATAGAAACTCTAGGGAGTTACCCAGAAGGCACAGATTGCTACTCGGGTTGGGCTGGGTATCGGCTGGTGGGTGGTAAGTGGTTGTATTCTCTTCCCTTGCTATTTTCTTTATCATTATTATTATTGGTGGTAGCAGTAGTAGTTTTGTGTTAAACCTTAGTTACTGGACTGTTCTTATCTCAACCTATGGGTGTTACATTCTTTCAGTTCTCCTTCCCATCCTTTCAGGAGTGGGGGTAGGAAGAAATGGGGAAGTGAGGGAGCAGCTGTATGGTTCCGAGTTACTGGCTGGGCTTAAACCCTGACAGGCATACTCTCCATCAGTCACACCTCTACAATGTTTTACTATAGTCACTCCTAAAAAGATGCTATCAAAACAGAAGGTGAAAAGTTTTTGTGCAATATGCTATACTGTTACTACCATGGGGGAACTTACAAAAGGATCATAAAAAGATAATGAATATGCTAAAAAATAGAGATGGAAATTGAGTTCCACCAAGACTTAGCTCACTTTCAAAGGCAAAAGCAACTTTGCATGTATAAATTACATTTTCTGCTCTTGACCTGGTTCTTAGTTCAATCTCAAAATACAAAATGAAAGGCCTAATTTTTTTCCAGACTGCAACTGATGACAAGTAAGAGCTGTTTTGAAATACTAAATACACATTTTTAAAACTACATTTCAAAATTTTTAGATAGAAACCACTTAAAACTAGTTCTGCGTGAACAAAGCTTAAATGGAAAAAAATCGACAAGGTGATATACGGAATGCTTGAGAGGAGCTCTTATTGTAAACTCAGTCCTGCCTAATGGGACAGACATATCTGGGATCCATGCTACTAGAATTAGATCTTAATATACATTACTGAAGGCTGTAAAGCCATGCCTTCCTATAGCAAGCAGTATTTGCCTCTGAACCTGGTTGGTACCTCAAAGAAAGGTGAGTTTCTCTCCCATAGTTCTCTTCCTTTGTTTTATTCAGGCAGGCTATTAGCACACAGCATCCTAGTATCAGCTGGCTAAAATTCCTGATCCCCCAAAAATGTTGTCCTGAGAGCAATGAAGTACTTGAGAAGAGTTCTCTCCTACTGCACAACCTTCCACTGCTTAGAACATGCTCCTATCAAGCAGTGGTAAAGAGTTACAAAATTCCTCATTCTGAGGGGAAGACTATCAGCACACGCTGTTTCTGGAGAATACGGCAGCTACAGATTAGTATGAGATCAAAAGCTGCAACACTGGCACTGAAGTGCAACTTGACTAATAAAAGGCAAAACTCTTTTTGTAGGCTTAGGACTTTCTTGCTTTGCTTCAGACACATACAAAATCAGAAAGTTTTTAACTGTACTAATGGAAGTTTGATTACCCCAATATAGGAAATACATTTCAAAATTCTGAGTCCAAACCCTGTCAGTAAGTCTTTGCAAGCTCAGTTCACACTTAATTGCCTTAGAGACTCCAAACTATCAACAATATTGAATTACCATGCCAATGTCAAGATTAACCACTCTCACAACCATCTACATTACAAATGAGCTAACTAATGTGCCTGGTACAGAAATACTCAAGTTAATAAATGAAGCAGCAGAAAATAAAAAGGCCATACTTTCTTAGAGCTTTCATACAGAGCATGAAATTTAAGAACAAAGACATTCTTATATTATATTATATTCTTAAAGAACAGAGTAGAGCATATCTGTGAAGAAGGCACTCTGGTCTTGCTAAAGTTGTCTCCAATACCCTACTATCAGAAATCCGAGATCAGACTCTACCACAGTTTTATTCTTTTCAAACTTTGCAGGAAAGCATTTTACCACCAGATTGTTCATTCTGCACACTAATGTAATTGGTACTTCAATCCTTCCCAGTCTGTTTATTATCACACTTTCTGCAGATTTCTCATTGCTGCTCTGGATACACTCCTCAGTTCACCCACTCCTACAATTGAGCTGGAACCCAGACAGCATCCAAGCTAGTGCCTGAGAAGGCCCGAACTGAGGGTAAACATTGCTTCACATGCCTTACTGAAATGTATCAATAGAAGCATAACCTGTACTCAGTTCATGTACTCAGTTTATTATGCCCTCCAAATTATCTCCCTCTAAGAAAAACCACACCATTCTCTATCTGGTATTTCTGTAGTTAATCAGAAAGACTAACTTAACAGAAGGCACAAAACTGTACTGATTTGTACCCTTTCCTCTCCTGCAGGCTTCTGAATCTTCAAGGCATTTTGGTTTCCACTACCACACTCAAAAAGATCTGAAATTCCTTCAAGCTTTCTGCCTTTTTAAGTTATCACAGTCACGTTATTTCATTATGGAAACTCTTTGCAAATATCATGAAGAGTAGTTTACAAAAGGTTGACCTTACTCACAACTGTAGCTGTTTTCACCTTTCTTCCTCAATAAAAACATCCTGAGAAACAGAATAAAATGTCCTATCACAGACCAAATGTAAGACATCAACTGACCCTCATATCTACAGTAGGCCTTATCAGTGAAGTAAGTTAGATTACTTCAAGAATTTGTCCTTAACAAATTGATGCTGTCCTTTACTCAACTACTATATTCTAGATGCTTACAAATAGCTTTTGTTCCAGATTTTTATTCAGGAATTAAAAAGGAAGCAGACTAGCCTGTCATCGCTAATTCTCCCTGTCCTTCAAAATTAGTAATAAAGACAGCCACAATGCTTTTGGTTCTCTTATCTTTGGTATCTCAGCCATTTCTAGAATACTACAGCCTTTTCTCACTGTTCTTGAAGTATTCTCAGGTAAACATCAGATTCAGAAGAGTTATTTTTTGAAAACCTGGATGTTTCAGTTGAAACACTTGAAGACCAAAGCACCTAGAGATCTTCTAGCCTTGCTCTGTATTTTAAACACCATAATTACATCTGAAAAAAAAACAAACCCTCAAGCTATCACCAAGAAAGTTACCAAACTATGAGACATCAAAGACAGTAATGGACAAAACAGAGTGAGAGCCACAACATACCAAAAAGACATCTGTGACACCATCTCCCAGCTCAAGCTGAGTTCACAACTCAGCAGCAAGTACAAAGTGAAAGCTGCCATGTGCAATAAAATATCAATGCCTAATTCAATGATGACCTTCTTCTTTTCTGTCAGGCAATAACCTGCTAGTGCCTACTGAGCTTTTTCTAGAACATTCACTTGGTAAAAGAAAAATAAGATGCCACAAACTGTAATAGATTCTGAAGGTTCAGAACCTGCACAGGGTACTGAAGCCTGCCCTACTTTGCAAAACTATGCTGTTAAGAATTCTAAAGTAACACTTCACTTTACAGACTTGATTAAACCTTTCGGACTGACAGAACCGCCCCAGACTAAAGAGTTCTTGACACTTGCATCTTTAAAGAACAAAATGGGCTAAAGACACATTTTAAAAATCTTAAAGAGAGAAGAACAAGAGGTCAAGCAACAACAAAAATAATCCCTTCAGCAATTTTCATATCCAAGTCTGCTTTGTGTTGTTGGGGTTTCTTTTTTTTTCCTGGTTTCAGGTTTTGAGAGTGGTGGGGTTGGTTTGGGTTTTGTTTTGTGTTTTGTTTTTTTTTTTTACGTCCCTATTGTACACTGACTCTTGCAGCTTGGGGAAATAGTAAGCATTTATAAGCAGTTAACAGACAAAGAGCTGCTTAGCCTCAGCACATTAAGCAAACTATCTAAAGAAAGAAAATAGCCATAAGCTGCCTGAGAAAACTGACAAGTTCTCTGATTGCACTGTTTGGGAGAAATTAATCAAGAAAGCATAATTTGCATAGCTTTGCTCTTCTATGAAGCAACAGTCTATGTACTGATTGACATTTTATTAGTACCTGTAATTTCAACTACATTGCAACGAAGATGAGGTTTTAAATTGACTTAATTTTAAATGATTGTGTATCAATAGATAGCAAAACAGGAAAAAAAAATCATAAAATGCTGCACTGACTCCATTCAAAACAGCAGTAACCTCCAATTCAGAGGGACACTAAGTTCTCCACAGAAGCAGTAAATAAAAGACAAATGCTTACACAAGAACCATGGAGATTTTTATGTTCAAAAGCAAGCAGGGACCATTGGTACAAAACCATGCAAAGATCAATTGTGTTACATGGCGTTGCCACATCCTCTAATAAAGGATATTAACTACCACAGAGGCTGATGTTTTCCTAGAGGTCAGGGGAGTACTCTGGAAATAACACTGAAGAAACCAACTTGCTTGGAGGAAGCCAAATATAATCAGATACAAAAGCTGTAGAGTTGCAGTAAGAATCTAAAAAAAAATAACAGAAATTGCAACGTGGGTTGCCAGAGTAACACAGAACAGGCGTCAGTAATGTGGTCAACCACATTACTGCAATCCTAACATTGCACTGAGGCAAACTCAGACTATTTGGTAATTCAGAGCTTTTTAAAAATTAATAGGATTTTATTCTTTTCAGCAAATTCTTCTTTCACCTTTGGATGCATTAACCGAAAAAATTAAAAAGATTAACAAAGAAAAAAAGGGCTGGTGAACAGGGTAAAACAATATTTTTTTTTTTTAACTGAAAAAACTTCACTGCTCTTTGACTATCCACATCTATAACCCTTAAACAATCGTTCCCTTACTTCAGTTAACACTGGAAACACCACAAACTTTTTCTTAAGATTATATGAATGCTAATTTGAGCCACACTACCATCAATATCTGATTTGATAGTTGCATACGATGTGCCATGTATGCCATTACCATCTCCAGTATCACAGCCAGGTCTCTCCATCGTTACGCAGTAAACAAAGGACAGCATCTACCAGGAAGTGGCTGACTAAGCGCAGAGTTGTAGGTGTGTTCCGAATTAGTTGTCAACCCCATCTATTTCAAAACAAGCAGTTTGGAAAGAAGAAATGAAGAGCTCCTTAAAAAACCTTGACGTGAATCTGAAACGTGGTGTGAAAAGACCAGAATAAACTGATAGTCCCTCGGTATCAGGCCTTCACAGTGAAGACCTTCCAGAAGCACGGAAAACCTTTCACGGTATAATGTCACTGTCAGCAAGATTCTGGTCTTACAAACCAAAAACTGCTACTGCACATTACAGCCGTTAAAGCCGATCACTGTTTGCTCACTGGCCTGTCAGAAGCACAGAACTAAAGTCGACAGACACCTAACAAACATCAACATTCATGCTGTAAGCCTACCTGCTCGAGGTCCCTAAAGGAAGGAAGGAAAACACCAAACCAGGGACTACGAGCAGAAAGACCAACACGCCGCTTCCTCCTCTCCTCATCGAAGTCCCCGCAGTATCCCCTCCCCCCACTTCCTCGTCAAGGACACCGTGGGCTAGCACAGGGTCTCCCTGCCCCGGAACCGGGTCATGCTCCTAGCCAGGGGGGAGACACGGCTCGCCCTCATCCTCCCAACAACGCCGCGCCCGGCCGCACGCAGGCCCTCACCCCGCCGTGACTCGGCGCTGCGGCACCCCCGGCCGCGCCGCTCCCTCAGCACAGCCAGAGCGCCCTGATCAGCAGTCGGTGCCCCACGGGGCGCCACTGCCCTCCATCCCGGTTACCGCCGGCCTCGACGCGCGGGCTCAGATGCAGAAAGCGGCGGCCGCTCCCGGCTCTTTCCGTGTCAGAGCAACCATGGCCGCCACCGCCGCCGCCACATTTGCCCCTCGACACCAGACCGCCGTTCCTCAGCGGCGCTGACGTCGGCATTCCCCCCCTACCCCGCCCCGGAGACGGGCGCAAGGCACTGTGGGAACGGCCCGTCCGCGGTGGCGGGGTGTGTGTGGGCGGGTGGGGGGTCGGTGTGGGTAGGGCTGGCTGACTGTGAACTACAACTCCCGGCAGACTTTGCGGCGGACGGACACCGGCTTCCGGACGGCCCAGGGAGGCCCGCCCACCCGCGCGCGCGCGCGGGGTTATAACGGCGCGGCGCGGCACGGCGGAGGTCTGTACGGGGAGCGCGGCGGTGCGTGCGTGTGTCCGTCCGGTCCCGCCAACATGTTCAGGTGCTGCGGGTGCGTGCTGCCTCTGGCAGTGGGGGGGCGGTGAGGGAGCTGGCTGCGCTCTGC
This sequence comes from Agapornis roseicollis, assembly GCA_002631895.1. NCBI lineage: Eukaryota > Metazoa > Chordata > Aves > Psittaciformes > Psittacidae > Agapornis > Agapornis roseicollis. The sequence continues at coordinate 48,818 of NDXB01012516.1, read as the reverse complement.
CCACTGGTGCACGGGGTGTGAGGGCTCGGGGGAGCCCGGGCTCGGGAGCGTTCGAGGAGCATCGCGTTCGTCCCGAGCGGTCGCGGCAGGAACTAATGCGTGGGTCCTGCGGTGCCTGGTTGTGAGCCGTTCATGGGGCCGTGGGTGCGGGTCCACCGGAATGCCGCCCTCCCGCTGCTCCCGCCTCCGTACAGCCCGCGGGAGCGGCGGCACTCTCGTTGTCCGTGCAGCGCTGGCGGGATGGACCAGAGCGGAGTATTCCCCGCTCTCCCTCCACGGTCCCGTCGTCCCCGGCCCTTCCTCGAATGCCCCCGGCTGCGCTGGGTTTCCGCAGCGCGGTTTGTGGGAGAAGGGGGCGGGGAGGGGGCCAATCCGTAGCGCATCTCCTCTGCCGTCTTCTTTCACCAGCCCTCTGCTCGCTCGCAGACCCGACCCGGGAACCGGGTTTGGTTGATCCCTGCGGGTTGGTGTGAGTTTGCCTGATGAGCGCACGGCTCAGCGGACTTAGCATTCATAATATTAGGGATGTGGGTTCAGTGTGACCCTGAAACGGTTCTGTTCATATGCCTTCAGAGCCTGTGGGGTTTGCTGTCTCTGTAGAAAACACCTCAAGGAGATCCCATCTTCCAGCAGCAATGTGTCCACCAGCTTCTTGTGCAGCTTGGAGTGCGATGCCAGCAGGACCTCGGAGCTTCTCTCTGGCATGGGAGTGTCTGTCCTTAAGAAAGAGAAGCTGGACGATGAAAACACTCTACAAGATGCACTGGGGGCATCGTCCTATTCTCACAAACGGCAGAAGTTGAGGGAGAGGGACTTTGTCATTGTGCGCCGACCTCGGCTGTTCCGCGATTCAGGTACCATTACCCTGAGGTGCCAGGGCATACCTCAGCCTGCTTTTGGAGCTGAGCTGTAAACAATGCAAAAGTCCCCGCCAGAGAGCTACAGGAAAGATACAGCAAAGGGTGTAGGAAAGGGACTGGCAGAGAAAAAGCAGGGCTGTAACCTGAAGACCTGGGGCACTGAAAGGGGTTATAGGATATTGGGCTCCTTTCCCTGATATTGAAAGGTTTTCAGTCTGTAGCAACTGCAGAATGCAAAAGAAAATCACAGCTCTCTCTCCAGAGCTGGCTAGGTCATGATATGAACCATGTTCTTGGTTTAGCTGTAACCATTGTTTTTCTCTTTAGTATCTGGTGCAGTGCTGTGTTTAGACTTTTGTCTGAGAATGATGCTGATAACACACTGAGGGTTTAGTCCTTAATCAGTAGCACTTACCCTGGTCAACAGTTTCCAATCTCTTGTGCTCCGCCAGTGAGGAGGGGCACAAGAAGCTGAGACAGGACACCTGACTCAAACTGGCCAAAGGGGTATTCCGTATTACAGTACATCATGCCCAGTGTATAAACTGAGGGGAGTTACCTGGAAGGCCTAGATTATTGCTTGGGCCAGGCTGAGCATTGGTCTGCAGATGCTGAGCAATTGTGCATCACTTGTGTTTATTGCTGTTGGGGTTTTTACCCCCTTTTTAGTTTTATATTCTCTCTACTTGTTATTTCCCTATCATTATAACTATTAGTAGTAGTAGTTATATTTTATTTACTAGACTGTTCTTACCTCAGCCTGTGGGGTTTACATTCTTTCAGTTCTCCCCATCCCACCTGAGAGGGGCAGAAAAGAGGGGGATGTATGAGCAAGCATCTGTGTGATTCTGAATTACTGGCTGGGCTTAAACCATGATAGAATGCTGTCAAATGACCCTGCTTTTAAACAAGACAGATTCTGGTTCATAGGCAGCTATTCTTGAACCTACCAATCAGAATGTGAATGGCAACACCTTCTGGAGCTCTGTGTCTACTCATGAGAAGTTGAGATTGCATGACATCTTTTCAGATAATTCAGGGGGTGGTTGTTAGTGTGCATAATTTAAGGAGCAGTTTGCAGTACCTGCTTTTCCCCAGGTACCATGCAAAAAGCATAGCTTGCTTTGGGCTCCCTTCTGGGAACCTGACATGCGTAGGAAGGATGGGCATTTCAGAAGAGAATGGGGGGAAGAAGGACCATACAAGCCTTAGAATACATAGGTAGTAACTGAGATGCTCTTGTTTCCAAAATGAGTATATGAGCAAAGATTATTGTAATTCTTTTCCATCGAATTTGTCTTTCCATACCTTTAGTATGTATACTAGGTTGATGTTATGGAAAGCTTTGCATTTGCCAGTCATGCCTACGCAAATATTTTCCTACAACAAAGACATGAAAGGGGGGTGAATAGCAGGCTGATGTCTAATGGCTTAGAGATGCAGGGGTGCTTTCTAACAGTGTCTGATCAGCAGGCAAAAATGAATGAGTCTTAACTAGAACACTTCTCTCATTCCCTAAAGATGCTTCTTGGGATACACTTCCAGATGAATTGCTTTTGGCCATCTTTGCATATTTGCCCCTAAGTGACTTGATAAGAGTTTCCGTTGTTTGCAAGAGGTGGCATCGTCTTTCGTAAGTATTACTTCTCATCTTGTAGTACTAAGAAAACATTTGCTTCCAAAGACCGTTAAATGACGTGGTTCCTACGTTGTTTATTCATATATAATTCAATTTATGCTATATATGGGTTATATGTATGTGTAATCAAAAGATGGCTTGCATATTTCAACCTTAGTAAGTTTTATTAAATAGCTTTCTCAGTCTTCTGTGACACTACTGAAAACTTTCAGTAGTTTTGCTCATAGTTCTGACCTTTTCTACCTCACTTACAAGTAGTATTCTTTGCCTTAGGTTTGATGAATCTCTCTGGCAGACTCTTGATCTGGCTGGTAAAATTTTGATGCCAGGAGTGGTTGGACAGTTGCTACCTGCAGGTGTTACTGTATTTCGCTGCCCACAATCTTCTATTGAGAGCCCATTGTTCAAAACAAGCAAGTAAGGCTTTTTCTGCATGTTCTGTATCCTTAAACATTGTCTCTAATATTCACAATTTCTCTGTATTTTTGGTTTAAGGTCTCCACCAGTAATAGCATTTGTGCTGTCTCTGGAGTGTGAAAGAGCTGATCAGTAGTTAGACGTGTTGAAGTAAGAGAATCTGCATTCACCTATCAGTTGTTTAAAACTGAGTTACTGTGATTTGTTTGAAAGTATCAAGCAACCATCCTTCAATGTAGTCTGTATCTTGTAGAACTAAGAATTGTTAGCATTTCCAGCATTTTTATATGGAACACTCAAAAAAATTGTTTAACTCCATCAGGATAGACTTCTAGGTGTTATGATGAATCTTGTAAATGTCTTAAGAGGTCTCCAGTTTTGAGTGGTAGCTTAACAGTAGGCCCAATGAGCTTATTAGTATGTTCAGTGTGCACCTGAATACAAAAGCATTTTCTGCAGGCTTTGCACAGCTTTATTGTAGGGGATATATTTACGGGCTGGGGGATTTGTGGGGTGGATTTTAATGTAATTTTTATAACCTCCCTTTCTCCTTTTTCTTTCTGTTTTTTTTTTGTTTTTTTTTTTTTTT
>NDXB01012516.1:9111-39165 GCA_002631895.1 Agapornis roseicollis | reverse complement strand
AAAACCTTTTATTTTTTTTTTCTTTTTGGGTGGTTTTTTTTTTTGTTTTTTTTGGTTTTTTTTTTTTTTTTATTAGTATAGCAGCTATCTATCTTAATCCTTTCAGGAAGGATGTCAATCCTAAGGAAATGATCAATACCAAGAAAAAGGTTGTGAGAGGAACAGGACTATCAAAATGGGAAGCTGAAGAACCTTTTCTGTAGAGTGTGTGCTGTCATGGTGATAGCTTGTGTGCCTTTCGGTTTTGTCTAATACTTGCTTATAGATACACAGTTCACGTGATGACTGGGCAATCAAGAAGCCAGGGCTGGCTATTCACCAAAACATGACAACAAATAGCACATAGGGACTTGTGTCCTCCAAGCCACATTGTGAAACTTCATCTGGGGCAATTCCTTACACTTGTTCTAAAGTTTAGAGAAGTCAAAAGGGAGGAAACAGTTCATTTTCACTCTGTGTGAGAGAGCGAGCAGCAAGAAGCAATTTATTCAGCCTGTTTCCTGAATTATCCATGCAGAGAACTAGTTTCAAATAAACATGTGCTTTTAAAAAGTAAGAAAAGGAAGTTTAACTTAAGTAGTTAACTATTTCTACATTTTTTTTAGAATTATAATATATTTTGGGTACAAACTGAAAAAAATCAGGTTCATTATTAATTTTATGGTTGTGTTTGTTTTGTTTTGGTTTGGTTTTTTTTCCTCCTCTTTTCTAGGGAACTTGGTGGAATTCCAACATTAAAGACTCTTCAGGTATTTGGAATCGTGACTGATGGCTCCCTAGAGATCCTCAAGGAATCTCTTCCTGACATAGAGATCAATTGTTCATACTTTACAAGTATCGCAAGGCCAACTGTTGGTAGGAAAAAGAGCCATGAGATTTGGGGCATCAAATGCAAATTGGCACTGAGAAATTTTAGTGGCTTATGATCATGTACAATGCACTGGATGCAATGAACATACTGTGTGTAGTGAAGCTCCTTAAGAACCAGAATGCTGGAGCACTTTCAGTGATAGTATTGTTATTGTAAAATGCATTCTGACTTGGTCTTGTGCCTTAATGTAGTTTCATAAATATTCTCACAGTATTTTTTTACTTAAAGCCTTTAGAAACATGATAATGTGGAGCAATTGTGGACTTTTTTTTTTTCTGTATCTGGGGATATTTTTTCAAAAGTACTGTGAAACAGCTATTGTAATCAAATAGTGCCAGCCTATAGCAACTGTTGCATGTTCTGATGCAGCTTTTGCTGCTTTGAGGTGTTCTAAAGGTGCTTCTGGTTAATTCTACCAGTTCTACAGCTCTTAAGATGGCTTGTAGGGGTGCTAGATGTTTTAGTAAGGCTTATAAAGGAATTGTCTTCATCTGAGTTTGTGGACCTCAAAGTGAATTGTGGCATTAAACCCATTTAAATGCTCAGTTGAACAAGATATGTAGTAAGATGATACCCACTGTTTTTGAAAGGCAGAACACTGAATTTGAATTTATCAAGCCTGAAAATAGGAGAAAGGATGTTCACAGAAAAGCAGGTAAATAATACAGAAGTGAAAAAGTAGTGTAAAGGAGCTGAAGTTTTTCTTGAGCAGAGCATAAAGATAATGCCTGTTTTAATATTTTTGTTAGCAAAGTACACTTTGAAAAACCCATTCAGAACAAGCACCTGTAAATGTAGATGCTGGTTATCAATTCCTTCAGGGTGTGGTGCTGTTTTCTGATACAATAAGGTTCTGCAATATTGAAGCTTCTGTGACCTTGATCAAACTTCTATGAGCTTGATAAAAACTTGTAAAAAATACTCTTAATTCCTTTAAAGAATAAGATCTTTCAACTGCAACTCATAAACTGTCAGGAATCTTGCAGGAGAAGGACTCAAACGATTATAAATCTTGGACAAAAACTCAGACTGCAGTGAGTGCTGAAAGAGGTAGATGCTTTGGTGATATTAAGAAACATAAATTTATTTTGGTAATAGCTTATGTTTGTAGTATCACCTCTCTTGTATCTGTAACACTAATCAGTACTGGCTAGTGTTGGTTTTTTTTTTTTTTTTTTTTTGAAGTCCTATGAAAAGATGAGTAATTGTCCAAAACCAAACTAAGAATATGATCATGAATTTTTGTCTGTATCTGTGACAATGGTCCTTGTGTATAAGCATGGAATGTACCAGCAAATGTGTTGAGAAGTCCTGGGGTAACACTTGCACCCTGTGTAGGACATGAAGATGCTGCTGTTTGTTTCCATGAATGCAGCAATCAAGCAGATGATATTTATTCATGGATATTTAAAGTGAGCCTACAGCATTACTGTGGGGTTGTTGCATAGTTTATAGGCTTCCAGTCTCAATCTGAAGTGCTCAGGAATAAATACCTGGTAGTACAGAACAGATTCATTACTGTGAAAAGATTGTATGAGTACTAGAATTTAACTTGACTTTCTATAGTACAGTAAATACATTATTATCTTGTTAATCTGCTCAGTGTTGGTGATACTTAAAATCACAGAATGGTTAGATCTGGAAGGCACCTTAAAATTATGTAGATCCAACACTCCTGCCACGAGCTTTACACTAGACCATGTTGTTGCTTAACTCACTACTGGGCTTGTGCCCCTCACAAAGGAGTTAATGGGCAATATGCCTTGTGAAAACTGGAGTGGAGAAGCAATGGGAGGTTGGATATTGGATAATGTGTTGCTTCACAGTTTGCAGTCTTAAGTTTATGCCTTAAATGAATGACTTCAAAACTAAATCTCTGCAGCTCAGCACTAGTGTAAATTCTTCTTCCTATGTATCATGTAACTCCTTACAACTTGGTTTGCATGTAATAAAGATCTGAAGGATTGATACATTGTACAAAGCGAAGGAAAATGTTCTTCCATCCATAACTGACGATGAACTTTGTCATGGGTTAAAAACAGGCAAACTTTAGGGAAAATTATGGTTTAGAGGACAGGGCATTATCACAAGTGTATTTTGAATTTAATAGGCTGTGCTTTAAAACCCTGTACAAAGTTGAGATAATAGTATGGCCTTTATCTAGAAGGAGCAGTCCTGAACTTGCTGATTATTTTGAATATGAGGTTCAGTGTTGGAAGAGGACAAAACATTTCTATTGCATGGCTATGGATTGTGATGGCAGTTCTAGCAGACATGCAATGGAAGCCCTCTGGGTGAGGTACACCACTGCCCTCTTCCTAAGGGAAAAAAGTTATGTGGTAGCTCTAAGCACTGCCTGTCCAAAAGCTGCTAGAGTGTTAAGTTTGTGTTTTAGTAAAGCCATTATTTGCAACTGCACAATAAATGAAAAGCAACTTAACACTTGAAACACTTTTGAAAGTTGAAATAAGGCACAGGACAACTTCATGCATCTATGATGTTTTTATTTTTTATTACATAATGCATAAACACCACTTTTTTAAAAAAAAAAAAAAAGCAAAGAATGACAGGTCTAGTTTAGCAGAACACATTCTGGCCTGGCACTAAATGAGAAGACCATGTATCTGATTCTGCAGGTAGAAAAAGTGTAGAATTCACTGCCAGTCCAGGCAGATTAGATCAGTGTTAAACCAATACTCAGTCCTGTCACACAATACTGTCTACCAGGTAAGGTGTCTGTACTGCAAATCCTTTGTAATAAAGGAACCTTAAAAAGGATTCTACAAGTCTTTAATAAAAAAGGTAGCTGCTTACTGTTTATCTATTATAGATCTCTGAATCATCATGGTTACTTAAATCAAGCATTCACCAATAAATGCTTCAACAGAAGTGCAATTAAACATAGCCAAAACCAGTAGAGGCCACTCATGAGTAGGTAAGGTCTGCATTTTGCTATGTAAAGTAGGAGTCTGACTCTGAAGTCTCTTACTAAGCCCTTAACAGATAATACTTTGAGTCTGCAGGGTCTGAAAACATTGTCTTTTAGTCTCAGCATTCAGAACAAGGAATGACAAGCATCATTAAGTCTGAACATATACACCTTGATCAGACTAAGCAGTCTCCATTAATACATTAAAGCACACAAATGTCTCTAAACAAGGTCTCTGCCATGAATTTGTCTATGCAGGTATTTCAGTACACTTTCAATACCTAAACCTCTGATCTAGCACACTGGCAAAGTCCTAGAAAGCCATAAATTGGTCATAAAAGTCATTAATTTATGACTATCAACACAATGGCATTGGAGAGGGGTGTTGAATCTTAACACTGTATTAACTAGTGTACTAGACAGAGGCACGTAAACCATCCTTAAAGTTAGAGATGGATCAGGAATAACTGAAACACCCTAGCCTCTGTGTAGACAACTTTCTAAAAGATTATAGTCTTCTGCATCTTTACATTCATACCAGGTTTGCAAATAACTTTAGGCATTAAGAGCTTTATTCTGATAGTTCCTGAACTTACAAAGTTATGAAAGAGTTATTTGGCTACTTTGATTTTTTTTTCCCCTTCTGGTCTTCAACTGTGATAACTCAAGCAGATAGTGTGAATAATTCAATCTGTAGCACACTTAAAAGGTGAAACATACACAGTGATAGCTTACTCAAAAAGCTCAATCAATATCACATCTTCCTTAAATTGAATGGTCTGGTCAAATCAATTTTCTTTAAATTCTGGATTAGAGTGAATACAAATGCTTAAAACAGTAGAAGGAAAAAAACAGGCTATCCAATTTCTTTACCTATAGAGATCAGTTTACATTTTGTTCGGCAATAAACACTGGCCCCACTGGAGAACATTTCTATTAGCCCTGAGAACATCTGTTACAGAAGTCTCTTCATTCAAAAGTAGTTAGAAAACTCACTTTTGGAACTAGATTGGTAGTAGACAGGACAAATAAATTTGTTTCAAGTCATGTAGCAGAAGAATTCCTGTGTAGGAATCTTCATCAAATTCTGCCCCCTTTATCTATGAAATTATCAGCACAGACTTTCAAAGGCAGTTATAGTTCACAGCTTCTCTAAAACATTATCTAAAGTCACTTCCTCTTACATTTGAGCTTTTTTAATATTACCAACCCGCTTACCTGTCTCATGATCAGAGGCATATAAAATTGGAATTAACATTTTGCCAATTAAGTAAAATTCCGCATAGTGGAAATTTAAATTTTCTGGGGAATTTCAAAACCCATACCTGAAAAACTGGGTACATATAGATATGAGCTTGTGCTCCAACTACTAGCACCCACCACATCTCATTCTTCTTCAGTTCCAAGCCATTCAACTTCATAAGGCCAAATTATCTTTTTTTATTATAGCCACCTACATACACTACTGAACACACTGTGACTGAACACGCACTAGCCAGCTAATCCATTCAGTGAAGGAGTATATCTTACTTCAAGATGTTTCTTATAGTTTATGTATTTTTATGAAAGGGCTTAATAAAGCCCTTAGGTTTCAGTACCCTCTCTAGCCAAAAAGAAAAGAGCTACCTTATTCAAGATGTGATTAAACCTGATCTTTACTTCTTATGTGAATCTACAAAGTAGAAAAAATACTGGAAGAAAAAAAAAAAATGTCACAAGTTGTAAGAAACTACAAAGTTGTGAAATTTTTGAAAAGTATACAAAAAGTCTGCATTTCCATTTCTATTATATCAACATGAGGATTTACCAAAATCTATATATCCTTGCATCAAATTGCTAGATTGAGTCAACTTTTCTATAAAAGTGTATGTATGAAGGTGTTTAGTTTCATCAGTCCCAGACTGTTACTAAAAAAAAAAAAAATGTACATCTGGATATTTAATGCTACTGACTTAATACTTGAACCCATCTACCTGTGTTTAGAAGTATATTCTTTCATGTTTGCCTTAAAAGTGATGTCAGTTTTTCACTGAGGTTAGTGGTGTGACTTCAGATACACTTCTTTCACACCAGATGCAAAAAGAGTTAAAAATCAGGCTAATGTTTCCCCAACCCAAAGGAATGAAAAGCATCTCAAACTTCCTCCAAATACTCTTGCATCCAGAAAGGTCAACTTCCAACATAATGCAGCATTATGATGTGCTGTCTATCCCCAGGAGTTCCCTCTCTGGATGCAAAGTTGTTTCAGCAGAAGACACCATTGTCCCTCATTCTTCCAGAAGAACAGTGCACAGTGCATCCTCTGTATCAATCACTATTGAAGCTATCGCCCCATCATTGAACTCAAAAGATGTTCCTCCATCTATAACCATACATGCATCCCAACAGCGGGAGCGGACACAGACCCTGCAAAAATACACAAAGAAAAATGTATTCACAAAATAGCTTAAAAAAAATAAAGTATTTCACAGAAGCACTTATCTGAACAGTAAGACTGGTTCTTGGACAAGCATGGGTCAGTAAATGCTTAACCACATGGGAGAATACTTAAGAGAATTTACCATGGTACTAGCACCACAATCCCCTAGCCTATCAATACTTTGTACAGACTTAGCAAAGAGTCCAGAGAGGACAGCAGGACTTGTTCAAATGGAGACTATTGCTCCAAGAGGTTCAGAACAGCCTGTAACATAACACTTGGTATTGTGGAAAGCTGTGGTTTAGGTGTATGTTTTAAATAAAGCTACTAATGATACCATTTAATAGCTGTTTACTTAATCTTCTACAGGAAAGTTTCAACATTAGAACCATAAATTAATTGAAGTGGAACATGCAATTTCAGTGCTTAAGATTCAAAGAATTTTGGATATTAATATAGTCTGGTTTTGTTACACAAATTATTCCCAGAGAGAAGGGAATGTAATTTCAAACAGAAAGTTGAAAGTCAGAATGCTTGGCAGGCAACATCATATATAGGCAACACCATAAACAGTATTTTACTGTCAATATTAGAGTTTGACTACTGTATCTTCAGGATAATCGATTACAAGACAGCTCTTTCAGAGTTGGACAAGACAGAATAAAGCTACTCAGCATCTTCCTCTTCTTATACATTTAAAAGGAAAATTAACCATTGTAATTTGTATGTAGAAAGCAAGTTAAGTAAAAAGTTCTCCAAATTTGCTAGATAGAAACCAATAGTCATTATGCCAGAGCAGCTCCAAGACTGCAATCTTATTACGTGCATGTGCTTGACTGTTTTTGACTTGGGCCTTGGTTTAGACAATGTTGTGATCTCCCAAATTTAATCAACAGTTAGCTAGTAACTTAAATTTTCAGGAAGACACATCTTTCACAAATATGAAAAACTCTGAAACACAACCACAATGTCAAAGCTTAATTGGCATGTGCATCACTAAAACACAGGTATTCAAGCATTAAGTTAAAATTACTAAATTACCAAATAATTTAGTTTGGAAGGGCATACAGTCCATCTTTCCACTCAAATCAACCCTTACTTCAAAGACAGACTAGATAGCTTGGGCCTTGCCAAAGCAAGTTTTGAGTATCTCCAGGGACGGTGATAGCACAATCTTTGGGCAACCTGTTCCACTGCTTGACAACTCTCACTCTGAAATATTTTTCCTTTTTTCTAAATCACAATATTTCATCCTGTGAAATCCTGGCTCTTGCCTCCTATCTTGCTCTGAAAAGAGTTTATTTAACTCTGTCTCCTCTCTAACCATCAACTGGTAGCTGAAGACAGCAACTGGATCCATTCTGCTTAGCCTGTTCTCATCCAGGCCTCTCCTTTATAGATCATGTGTTTTGGCCCCTCATCATTTCACTGGCCCTTTCCTGAATTCACTCCAACTTGTCAATGTCTGCATGTCATACTGAGGGAAATGGCACTCACCCAAAAGTGGGCACAGTGAGATTCTTTTATTCTGTAAGATTATGCATGGATCGAACGTTACAAAGCCATAACATAACCTGCCAACATTTTCTTCCTGTTGTTTTAAGAATACTACTCAAGCTCCTCAAAACACAACATAAATTGGATGTCGAAACACTTCAAGGGAAACTCCCAGGTTACTCCTACTTTGACAAATACACAGAATGAAGCCTTTTCAGTGATAGTTACAGCCAACACTTACTTTGAAGAGAAGCCACGCTGCCGGCTACTTGAGAAAACTCTGTTTACAATAGGTTCTCGAATACTGAAAAACATCTTTGGTTCTTCTGGACTGTAGACCAAGGACTCATTGTAATCATTTGTTACTGTAAATAGAGAAATCATGCATTAGTTGTTCCTGAAAATATCAGTTATTCTCAGAGACATACAATCTTCCAGAAAACAGCAGCTTCCCTTACAAGATGGAATACTGAGTCTCAGTAGATGTTTAATAGCCTTCACCTGCAAATAAAAAAATTAATTTTACAGAAAATTCTTTTTAATTCTATTGCATGACACTCAACAGCTCTCTTCAGGTGATTAAATATGTGTCTTTAATCTTAGAACAGAAATTCTCCTGAAGATCAATACATATGAAAGTCTAAGTGCTTTCATATTGAGTGAGACATTTTTCACCAAATGTGCCTAAATAATGTTTGCAAGAAAGACTAATACTGCAAGAGTACTAAATACTGAAAGCAGTATTAAGAGTACAAACAAAATTAACTAGTCAAAGTTAAAATACCTTAAAGAAATCTTGCCTTTTTCACTAACCTTTCTGTACTAGTTCTGTGTTCAATGGCATATTCAAACTTCCTTGCTTTTTTGCTGTTAAGCCAAAAGAAAGAGACCCAATTAGATACATGTTTATATAAACTTGGCAAGTAATGCCATACTGTTCACTCACCAATATTAAGGATCTCTTCAACAGCTTGTTGTGCTATCTTGTTAATATTATAGGACCTAGACAGAGAATCACAGGTCTTGTTTACTAAACAGTACAACTGGGGAGAAAACCAAAACAAAAAATCTTGCATAAAGAATTATATTGAACATCAGGAAGAAATATAAATAAATAAATAAAGCTTTAAATTGACTTTTGGTTTTACATCTACCTGTGGCTTTGTACCTTAATAAACCATTAAGTAACTCTTCAGGAAAGAGCAGCATGACACACAGGATGTAGTATTCTCACCAATAATTCTCCTGCCTTAAAACCCAATAATTGCTGATTTAAGTCTGTATTAAAAAACACACAGCATGACAGTTTTATAGACTTCATGTGTTCTGATCCCTTCTATCCACCTCTTGCTAATTAATAGCTTCTGTTAGTTCTTATTTATGGGACCCAACACTTATTTACAAATATTATGCCTCTTTTCTATATCCTAAGGCGTGGGCTTTAATCTCACAAAAATCTGTGTATAGAGAAAAGGAACTGTCAGATCAGGCATTTTTGCATTTGTCACATTTGGATGCAAAGCAAGTCAGCATAAAACCTCAGTCTGGACTAAGTCTGAACTCCAACAAACGTCTCCCTCCTGTGCTCAAGCTCAACTCGGACTAGGTAATCACAGCTTCTGTACAGCATTACTGTGCACATCTCAGGTGCCCAGGTCTCAATACAGGTTAAAAGTACTTCTGTCATGGCACTAAACCACTTCAGACTGCAACAGACAACCACTGTACATCTAATAGACTATAGAACTGCTGACGGTGGTTGTCCAAGACTCTCTTACACTTACTGCCCACCTGCAAGCCTGAGCAGATGCTAGCAAGAAACTGAGATGCACGGTTTGACACTGTTTTCTCTCTCAACTAGATATCCTTTTATGCAAGTTTTGGCAGCTGAAGGAAGCACTTGGATATTTAGATGCATTTCAGTCTGAAGCCTGAAATCCCAGGAGACCCCTTAAAACGCTGGCTAAGGAAGATCACTCCACTGAGGCTTGGCCACAGTTTAGAGACATCCAGCAGTATACACTGATTACAGCAGTGAAGATGGGCAACCCTGGAGTTTGGTCCCTGGTTCTGGCATTGCTCAGTAGGGAGTGTATGAGCAAATAAAATGCAGAGCAGCACTGAACTAAGACCATACAGTCCCAAGGTACTGAACACTAGGAAAGTTACTCTAGCAGTCTGCCAATTTCATCCTTGGCAGCCTCCAGGACTATGTTATGCTGACTGAATACCAAATTCTGAATTACAATGAAGAGTAAAACCCAGTAACCATGGTTACAACATGACTATTCATTTTCGAATTTCATTAAAAGCTTCAGTTTTAGTTCATCTTAGCCTGCCACATAAATCCAAGATTTGTTGTACAACTTTCTGCACAGTCAGACTTCCAAATGAAAGAGGCTCTCACTGTACAGGTCTCTGACATCTCAAAACTAAATTGATTTAGACTTATAAGCAGTACCATAGTTTGTTTAATTTAGCCCTCTGATTAAGCTAGCACAGATCTGTTTAGATACGCTGTCTTTTTTTAAGGGGAAAACTTTGGCAAAGAGACTGTGCCATTTTAATTAAATTTCAAACAGGCAAGAGGCTTGGAAGGAGAATGGCCAGCAGATGTGCCAGAGAACACTTAAATCTCTTTCCAAGTACACTTTTTCCCATTCTTGTTAGAGGTTAGGTTTTTACAAGTTTTCCATGCTACTTCACCTAAGCATTTTAATTTTAGTCAACAAGAGCAGTTTACAGATCCCCCCAATATGCTCTGCAAGCAAGAGCAGAATCTCTTTCCCTTGCCACCCCAACCATTCATCTCAGAGGCACTCAACCTCTTCCATCAAAATTACACCTAAGGTAAACTTCTATATCAATGCCTCAGCTCCTCACCTTTTCAACTCTTCCCATACACACAAGTGAGGGGTGCTCTGCTCTTTTCAGACCCCAGAAACGGCTTTGAACCATACCAGCAGTAAGAATATTTAAATATTGAATATAAGCACTAGCTGAGTCATAGCTCAGAAGAGTCTCAGGATGGACAAAATGCTTAAACAAAATAGGTCCATCTAGCTTATCTGAAATGATGTCTTACATCAAAGCAGCAACATGTACTTACCATGCTTTCGAGCCTGTTCCAGTACACACATTAAGTCCCGAACTCTTCTGTTTTTCCCAAGGACCATCATCAACTGATATCTCATAATAGGAGGCCCTATGAAGCGAGAATTTAAAACTGGGTTTGCAGGACTTAAAGTTCTCCCTGAATAAGACAGAACACACAGCCTTATCAGGGACATAAAAATTTAGAGCAGCTAGTTTCAAATCTGGACAATTTCATAGTCTTTGCAGTGTCTCTCATTTGGCAGCCACTTTTGATTCACTGTTTTACAGCATTTTTTGTAACAGACAAAAGTGATTTTCAGCATGAACAGTGGCAGTTTTTCTTCAGACACATTTCCTATTAAATTATACACAAAAACCTCTGTGGTTCATCTGGGAATAGCTTCATAAACAAGCAGGGTTGCTGGACTTACAAATGAAACTACAAATACATTAACTTCCTTGTGTAATTGTTGAACTGGTCTCATAAAATTACACCACAAAACACTAAGAAGTAAGGTACTCCATCATCAGCAAGTAATAACATGGCTTTAAGCTGAATTCTTGATCACTTTAGTAATTAGAAATCCACTGTGATTCTTCATTAACAGTTTTAGTTTTACAACAGTCAGAAGGCTTACATTTCTCTCCAGGGCAAATTCTTCATAAAACTCAAATGTAATAAGTCTTGGGGTATAATCATAATTCTGCAAGGTATTGCTTATATTACCAGCAGATTTCTAATGTTAGGCGTAGGGAGACCAGTCTCTCTGAACACTTCAGAACATCCAGGAGTATATTTATGAACTAAAGCTGTTGATGTTCGTGAGTGCCTAATTCAAACAGTATGATGTAGTCTTCAGATTAAGATACCATCTTAGAAAAACACTACATTCCCTCTGTTCAGCATGTCTGAGTTTCACCTTAGTAGAAGTGGTTAACTGAGCTGTTTTATATGATGAATATTTAAGTCTGGATCAACTAGGAAATACACCTCTTGAATACTTGGTATCACAGTTTAGATTCTTAGTAACCAAGGAGATTTTGTGTGCTTGCTCTTGAGAACATGGGAAGATGAAAGAACTGGAAGCAAATTAAGAATGCAGGTGCACAGCTTAATTCAGTTTAAGATAATTTTTGCAAGCTGGGTATGAAACTTCAGTTTGCGTTTTCTCCCCCTCCACTTCCTTCAGTTTCCTTGTTTTCTTAACTAACATGCAGAATAAAACCTTGGAAGAAGCACCTACAGTTATTTTGTCTTAATATATAGCAGACTCATGCCTTACAGAAAAGTCATCTGAGTGACATCATTATTTAGTCTTCAAGTCCAAGAACCTCTTACTTAGGTATGTTTCTACACACACACAGTGTTCTTAAATGCTTCTTAAGTATACTGGAACCAAAGAACGCAATGTATCTGTGACACTCAAGAGGGCTATTACAAAGTGTTGGGAAGCAGCTTTGTGTTCCTCTCTTGCTGTGTGTTAAAGAAACTTTTAAAAATCTTGATAAAATTAGGTTTAACTTAATACAGAGCAAAGTTTCTGTCTTTGAGACTAATTCCTTCTGCTCATCTGAGGCTGCAGTCCAGATGGAAGATAAAGCACTGATGCAACACTTATACTGTTTCCAGCAGCAATCACAGTGTCCCAGGCACTGCACAAACAACAAGATATTAGTCTAAACAACTTAAGTTGTTTTGGTTTTTAAAGATGCAGAATAAAGGGGAAAGAGAGAGAAGATACAAGTAATTTTGGCCAAATCTTGATCAAGGATCATGTTTTAACTCCTTTCCTACAGAGCCATATTGTCCACAGCTTTATTGTTACTGGCAGAAATTCACTGATCTTCAGAACAGAAAGGACAGCCAAAAGTATCCTGAATAATGCAGTACCAGGATTTGATACAAACTAATTTCTTAAAACAATGAAATAAGTGTTTTCCTGCAATAACAGAGCTTCTCACAAAAGCAGGCTGATGCCTTTGCTCTAATGACAGAGAAGCACGGAAAGGAGTACCTGGTCATATTAAAAACTATTTCTGCTTGGTCATGCTAAAAGCTTATGAAAAGATACTTAACAGGAGATGTCTGAGGCAGTTCAAGCACAGATAACTAAATCTCCAATCCACTGTAAAGATAGTAAGTGAAAGCATTTGGTTTCCTAAGAACAAAGCAGGAAAGGAGTAAACCAATGAAGCAAACAGCCAGGAATAAGCGAAGACAAAACAATGGCCAGACAGCAAGGTAGAAAACCACAAATTAACATCACTACACTTACATCTCTGAAAATATACTTCGTAATCAGCAACAATATATTTATGGACAGCAGAGACATCCTTGATTGTTCACTGCTATGTCGTAAAAATAAATTAAGTCAACTGTGCTTTACTGCAACAACAAATAATTAAACATACCTGGATGAAAGAGATTCCCCAATGAAGACTTCATTGAGGGCTCTCACTGGTAAAAGATGAGGACCAGAAATGTCAGATCCTGCAGATATAAATGGAACAGTTTTGAATCATGGCTCTAAAACCCAAATATTCAAAACCAATTCACAACTCACTGAAGGACACATTCTGCTGCCTGTGTTTGTTCTCTAGCTATAGTTTTCCATCTTCTTCAAGGATGCAATTTTTCACCAATTTAGTCTGCAGCCAGTCCTTGTCCTTTACTGGAGACTACACATATCCAAACCAAGGTCAATAAGGTGGTAACACTTATGTTCTGACATTACTTGCCCTGAAAACTCAGGGTAACCAGACAGACTGAAGTCTTCTGCCAGTGACTTAGCCTTGTTAAATTCACTGACAGTGACTTAACAAACATTCCTGATAAAGTTCAAGGAATTAGACTTCATACCACAGGGTAATTAAAGGGGATTAACAAATTGCTCATGTTGACAGAGGACCTCTCAGTGAGAAAGTGCTAGACACAGGTTAAGGATAGAATCATGCATCTTCAATCCATGACAAAGAAAACTGTCAAAGGTGTCTGATAACTGAAAATTTACCCAGGGAGAAATTCTCCCTTCTAATTATGACTTCTAATTTCTCATTTGCTTTCTGACAGTCTGTGACCAGCTTTTTCAATTGCAAAGTAACCTATCAAATGTAGCACGAGCTGAGAGCATGCGTTCAAGTACACTAACACACTTCAATTGTGGAGCAGCTAAATCCATGGTAAAATGTTCATGCGGTGTCCATAGTAATCCCAAGAGACAGAACTTAAAATAAACCCCTCAGGTATTCTGCCAGCAGATAATATTACACAAAAACATCTCTAAATTAACTATTAAGACTGAAAACTGGTTCTAAGAGTTTAGCCCAGAATAAACTTACATAAACAGAAATACTCCCTTCTAAAAATCCTTAATCTGGATCTTCAGCTAATGACAGGTGTCTCTGTTTCTCAAATAGAGCAATGAGACTTCAAATATTTCAACTCTTACAAATATTTATCTCCCATTCCAAGTTATCATAGCAAAATTATATCCTTGTTAGATTTTAACCTACTTTGATCCTGGAATCTTTCATTTATGTGAGCCCTGCTGTGTTGCTCTTGGCTTAGCTGTTGTTCATGTAAATCTACAGGGACTGGGTTAATACCAGTTCCCTCAAGATACAGTCGGATTCTTTGCCGCCATTGCCACCTTAGAGAGGAAAAGAAACTGGTGTCAGTAGATAAAATATTTGTTACAACACTAGGACCAGAGTCTTCATTCTCAGAGCAGAGCACCTTTAAGTTAAATATACTCAATGTCATATTTCAAGTTCTATAGCTTCCACTACAGTTTCTAGACTCAGGAAATTAATCATACTAAAATGTAAATATGCTAAGCTTACCAATTTGCTAGCTCATGGGTTTGTATGTGTAAAATAAGAGGACACTGGCCAAAAGTAGTCTACTAACATTATACATAAGAACTCATCTTTTTAGACATGTGATCCTAATTTATGAGTTCATGACTGATACAGTGATTTTGAGAACAACAAACTCTCAGAAATTTATGCAGCAATAAATGGTGTATTTTTACCACCTTCTGTTTGGTTTTGTAGATATCCAGAAAAACAGCTCTATCCACCCCTTCATACATAAGGGCCACAAGTATCCTCATATTTTAAGAATCTCTCCTAGCCTTGAAGCTTAAGAGGAACTCAAATTAAGAAAGAGAATGATATAAAAGATATTCTTCCTCTAACATACAACAATTCATATTTCCTATTTCTTCTAGAGAAGGGATCAATTAATTTTTTCCCCTGATAATTTGGAGATTATATAAAACAAAATAGAACACTAGTTTTGATTAAGAAAGCAAATCACAAGGAAGTGATTTTGCCAGTCCACATGTGAACAGCTGGATGAAAGTATACAGGTTTCCTGAAATTACAACAAGGAAAACTTGTGCTTTATATGACTAGATTACTCATTCTTCCTCATTGCCATCCTGGTGTTGCCTTATTCAACACATCCTTAGTATAACTACCTATCTGCCCTTAGTTTCAAAGTATGGTTTTAGAAATTCAGGTAGACAGCATGTGATGAGTATCATTATGCTAGCCTCCTTACAATACTCACACTAGAACATGACAAAACCCTTATAAAATTAGAAAATAGGACTATACTCCTATAATACCTGTACTCTGACATCCTGCTACACCACTGAACATCAGAACAAAAAAAACATAGCTTGTCCTTTGTAAACTGTAGCTCAGTAATGCTGGCTGTTTCATGTGACTACAAGGTAACTGCTTACACATATTGTTGCACTGACACCTCAAGGATAAGATGGAAAGACAATTCCCTTTTCCAATTTCTGCCATCTCACTGGCCTTGCCTAACTCTGAGCCATCAGAGGCTCTTCCAGACGGGCTAATCCAGTTACCCACATATGTTAAAGTTTCCTTAGGGCCACATAAATCTGAGAACTGCCAAATGCAACAGTCAGGTCCCTGCTCACAAACACCAGTTCCTGTTATTCTGGAAAAATAACCAGGGAGATCCTTTATGTTTCGTTCTGGTGAGGCTTCAGCTCCATTATGAGCAACAACAGGAGTGTCAGTAACAAAAATATAAAATGGCTTCCAACAAAACATTGGAAGTGCCTAGATTATCATGGGAGGTTACCAGGACCAGCTTTACCTATGCAGCTTAGCATGATAGAGTGTTACAAGCCTCTGTTTCCTAAGTCTCTGAATATACAAGTTGAAACTACCTTTTCATTTAACAATACATGGTGAAACTCCTTCAGTTATTTAAAATTGATCCTGATTACTGTATTCACCTCATTTCAGAATTTATCAATGGCATAAACACAGTTACACTTCAAAATACAAATTAAATGTGCTAGAAGTATAAACAAAACCCAACTGCAACACATTCCACATGACTTACTTATTTCTGTTTGATGGTTTGCAGTATAAAGGTATTCTGGAATGTTAATATACCACAGAACAGTATCTCTTTAAATAGTTAATAAAACCATCTTCCTTAGTCTGTCCTTTAAAATTCAGGCTGTTTCTTAATTCCAGTGAGATTCTTTTAAGAATATCTTGTACTGAAAACATCAAGCTATCTTCAGCATAAAAAAAAAACTTTGCCTTATGCTTGATCTGTCAACATAATTTAAGCCACTCTACCTTAACCACCAAAAACCCAAATGCAACACTGCCCATGTCCTAAATATACAGGCTTCATTAGCTTCTATTAGTATGGCCCATTACTATATTACACATGCTTTTGAGTCTTAAAGTATGTAAACCAATATACCATTTACAAAAATACAGTTCCTCATTTATGAATTTGTTAAGTCAGAAAGGAAAACCAATTACTGAAGGTCATGATAAAAGTCTTTGCTGTAACTGCCAATTTTATCCTCTGTATTCCAATCTCATGCAAACACACACCCTCTTTTCAGCATGGTAAACATCTACACAGAATTTACAATTTGAGGCATAAAGATTTTACAAAGCATTATCTGCTTCTTAGGAATTCATAATCATTAAGTATTTTCCAATCGTAACGTGTTTTTGAAAACCAAATCAGTGAATCCTACCTGAACTCACCACGATAAAGCTTCCGTAGTGCTTCAGGAAATGAGTGTGTGTACCTCACAGGCAAGCATAGGTGACCTTCCGATCTGGCAGCAAAAAAGGACAATGAAAATGATAGGGTATCTATTAAGGTTTGGTCCCTTTAAAAAAACAAAATAAACATCTCTTTCTCCAACATAAAGCAATTTGACCTTTATGAACCTCTACTAGTCTCACAGAAATAGCACAGCAGCAACAATACAACCTCTTTCAGCTCCCAGGGTCTATGTGTGTGACACAGAATATTTCTCCCACATTTCCCCTGAAAAATAGCTATTAAACTAGTAATCCTGCAGAAATAGGTAGGTACTAATATAGTTCCTACCATCATAGTTCTGGCAAGGAATTTAAGCTTAATAAATCTTGCAAGTTAGGAAGAAACTTTCCTCCATTTACACACAAGTTAGTGACACAAGACAGGTAAGCAACATTCCTAAGATCAAAAATATCTCACATCAAAGCCAGAAGACAAAATACTACTCCCCTTTCATGAGTGACACTTGATAACTTGCAGATGCTTGTTATTTGAACCCTGCTATTCAGGCTTGACACTGTAAAAATATGTATCCACTGCATTTGAAAAGTTTTGAAAGAGGATAAGAGTATGGAAGGAATTCAAACCTTTGTCCACCACTCTTATCCACTAAGGTTAAATTAGTTGGCAACATCAAAAGCAGAAACCTAAATCTGAAAATTTCAGCAGAGAGAAATTCTGTAAATTCTGAGTTTTACTTGAATCCATTTGAAGATTATACCAACCAGGCAGTACTAATATACTGCATCCACCTGCCCAAATCAATCTTATGGCTAGGTGGATGCAACTTGTGTGGAGTTTATAATAGGGCAACTGAATGCCATTAACTGGCTGAAGAGACTGCATTCTCTGAGGTATGACATTGTTTACAAGAAGAAACCAAAACAAACCTTTTAATCTGACACCCTACTGGATTTCCAATAGTATCCACCTTCTCCATAAAGAAGCCAAGTTTCTGCGTGTTCAGGAACCACATTTGATTTCTTTCATTGCAGCTCTTTTCCTCTCTCTGTTCTTATACTGCCACACCTAGCCTCAAATATCTGGTTAGTAATACAAGTTAACTACGTGCAAGTGTTGTTACACTGCTGTGGGGAAAAAAGTGTGGCAGTTTAACATAGTCATGCTTATTCAATACTACTTAATTTCCTCTCAGATGAGATGGGATAATTCGCTGTGGAAACCTTTCCATTAAAACAACAGGTTCACTTGATATCTGCAATCCACTGGAACAGCTGTTTATGCTGCTAAGTGCTGCAAGCATGTCTCCATGCATCATAAAACAGATGCATGTTGTGCCTGATATTAAACAAAGCATTGTTTTCCCAGATGTGCTTTTACCTTTCAGGATCAGTATTTACTCCAATAACGGGTTTGGATTTATCAAAGACTTTACTGGCAGCCAACAACATTGTACCATCACCTACAGGTAAAGCAAAACTGAAGTTAGTTTCACTTCACATTCTAGGATCACAAAAAAATAGTCTTGGGTAAACTGCAGTATTACCACTGTGTGCCTTTATCTCCACAATTGATCAGTAAGCTGCACAAAAATAAAACAGAACACAAAACTACTGGTACTTTTTAAAGTAGAACAGTGGCAACTGAATTCAAGATGGCAAATGTGACTGGAAAATGTACAACTTAAATATTTAATAGCTATAGATGCTCAGGCAGCTGAATATGACAGAAGCAAGTTTGAAAAGAGATCTAGAAAAATATTTGTATGTTTATCAGCTGGTAAGAGATCTAATAAATTTAGAAAGCATTGCTAATCAAAGACATGGAGCACAGGAAACAATACCAAATTTTAGTGTGAATCACATCAAACCAAGGACTTAGTTCTACCTCAATTGTTCTTCTAGAAGGCACAATTTAAAGGTCTTATTTGAACCCAAACAGGAACCCTTGGAAAAGAAGTCTTGGATAAAACAGTGAAGTAATAATCTTTAAGTGTTACTAGCTTCTGCAGATACTGGTATTCTTTCCTGTCTGTAATCACAAAGACAACTAACCTGAACTAGTTTTTGCACCCAGATTCAAGCTCTGAAGACTGGCTGTTTCACAACCATGACAAACGTTGCCACAGTCACACTGGCACTTTAATCTCCATTTTAGCAGAGTTCTTTGAAATATACAGGAGTATACTAGGATGCTTCAGGAATGCACACATACCCTTTTCTACCTGTTCTGCACAGTAACCAGTAGCTAAGGGCAAAGTGGACCCCGTGGGGAGTTGATCAAGTCTAATTGTCACAAAAGATTGAACATGATGTCAGAGCATAGCAACAAACTGTACATTTTTTTGCAGCAAATCACAAAAATAACACTGAATGAACTACTGCAAAACAACATTAAAAATAAACACGTTAGTTGCTCTGCTGGTTCATTGAAAAAGCTCTAATCAGGCTGCTCAGTAGTTGCATACTTTTACCTCTATCACCAAACTAGATACTCCAGGCACTGGAATTAAGTGTGAAAGCAACAAAGACAATTCGAGCAAGGGAAGGAAAAGGTTGTATGTTAGTCTCCACAAACCAGAGAAGAGTTATAATCAGATGACAGGAAGTATTTTAACCTCTTTGGTTGAAAACTATAGTAAATCACACAGTTTATATTGTTATACACAAAACAAGCATTTCCAAAGTGACGATGCCCTGGGATTCACTTCCTAGTGCTACAATTTTACACCCTACAGTTAGAGAAGATGGTCACAACCATTGCGTTTTGTCACATTTCCTGATAATTAGATAAGCAATTAGACTTCAAAACGTGCATCGGATGCTTCACACACTGCAAAATATTTTTGGAAAATGTATCTGTGAAAACAGATTACATAGTATACTGAAATGAATTTCATAATACACACAGAATAGAATACACACTTTCATTTCATAAAGTCATACCTCCTGCTGATATAACTGCATCTGCCCACCGAACTGTCTCTTCATTATATTCTCGACGTTTAACAAGGCGAACTTCTATCCTCTCATTCCTGCAAAGTGCAGAAAAAGTCTGAGTGAGTCCTTCCTTTTGTTATTTTACACAATCCATGGATAGCTGCACCACGTCTGAAATTCTCATTCTTACCGTAAACTATCTACAAGATGCTCCACATTTTTTGTATGAATGCGATGCCGCTCCAGCAGACCAGCATAGTTAGATCCCTTCAAGGCAAGCTGTAAGACACAGATTGGTTTTGTAGACCTTAATCACTACAGTAAGAGCTCTTGAGAAAAAGTAATAAAAAACCATGTATTTCATCTTAGCAGAGACATGTATTTTATAAGCATTCTATTAATTACATCTCTACATACATGCCAGCCAGCTTACATTGACTAGTTCATTAAACGAATTACATGGCCACAGTAGCCAAGAATCACAGACCTTGTATAATTGTGTAGAGCCATTAAAAACAAGTGTGCTATTACACCACTTTAGACACTTTGCTTTCCCTAAATCTGCTATGTAAAATCTATGAGTAGGTAAATGTACATAAATAGTTATACTAACTATACTCCTGTCATGTGCTAAAAGCATGCAGATAGTCACCTAATTATTTTAAGAATTACAAATATTTTGCTACAGAGAAGGAGAACAGAAAAAGCAACAGGAATGATAAGTATGAAAACAAGAATCTTTGACATAGAGCATTAGCCTTCAAATTGCATTTGAGCTAAAACAGAAGACTGCCAAGGGCTGACAAAGGTGACATTTCCCCTATGTCAAAAAACCTTAAGGACAATCTATCAGACTGTATTTAACACTGTCCCTTGGATCACAGATCAGGTTTTTTAAGCAAATTCTCATCAGTAATAAGACAAACTGTATTTAGCAGTCGCTTTCTAGCCCTGGTCTTCTTGGAATCCAGAGAATTTAAATACTTAATCCTGACACACTTGTTAGACCATGAAAATATTCTGCAGTTCAAATACATGGACTCTTCTGAGCAGGCAGAGGAGACTGATAGCTGAAGATTAGATTTTTTTTATTATTATTATTTTTTTTTTTTTTTGCAGCAGGTGTTTGTGCAGGTAATTTGGCCACCATCTATATGCATTCATTCTTCACCTCAGCATGCTCATCTGGGGCTGGGACTACCAAATATGTGTTTGCATGGAGATCAAGGAAGAAGAAAGACGGTGAAAAGGATGTGAAGCAAAAGGAGTTTAACATATATTCATAACAAAAGTGATCCTGCTTTAAACTGCAGGCTAGATTAGATGATCTCCTAAGGCTCCTTCTAGCCTGAATTTTCTACAACCATTGCCTCCTTTTCTCCAACCCGTTAAAACCAATTTACCATCACAGAAACTGAACTTCTAGCATTTGTGTAGAGAAATTCATCTGTGCCAGAAACTTTGAATAGGCACTTTCAGCAATTTTTTCAAATGCTTTTACTGCAAGTTGCATACCCTTCCATAAGAAAGTGGTACCACACAGCCTCATCTAACCCCATTTTCATAGACACACAACACAGAATTCCAGAACAAAGGGTAGAGGACTGGCAGGATATGACAATTACAGTTAACTGCAACCCAACAAATACAATCTTTCTGTATCTGACACCCTCTGATGTCAAGAAATCCAACCATGAGCTAAGCACAAAGACAGACTCAGTGCTGAAGAAATTACAGTAAAGAATGAAATTGACCATTCTGGAGTTGTATTCCTGTTCTGCCCAGCAGAATCTGCAGGATTAACTTGCAAAACAAAATCTTCAGGTGGTATCACAGCTGGGACCAAGAAACTACCTCCAACAGAAGGGCTCACAGACTTTGTCTGGATGCCACCAACAGCACTGCAGGCAGGCAGTGGGAGCAGCTGTCAGCTGTCCTTGGGCACACAGATAAACATGTGAGTGATGAAAAACCATCCAGACAAAGCTTTCAGGTCATCTTTGCTAAGCTTTTTAATACTGGTTTATTAAAGTATGGGGTGTTATGTCACATTAATTG
This sequence comes from Agapornis roseicollis, assembly GCA_002631895.1. Lineage (NCBI taxonomy): Eukaryota > Metazoa > Chordata > Aves > Psittaciformes > Psittacidae > Agapornis > Agapornis roseicollis. The sequence goes on along the minus strand of NDXB01012516.1, from coordinate 17,271 downwards.
CCTCACACACTTAGACTGTTTGTTTCTACTCCCCAGCTACAATGTTTGCACACATCCATTCACCTCTTGCTCTCCCACAGCCCACAGTGTTGCGCTGGGAATTTGAATAGTGCCGCTGTACTGCTGGGGGGAGGGAAAGAGACCACAAGGCAGCAGTTACAGCACTACCTGTTGCTGGGTCTGCTGTCAGCCTCTCATGATCCATCGGGGGCAGAAAGGAAAAAGTGGAGAGGAGAAAAGAAGGTATTCACATCCCACAGGCAACATCTGCTGCTGAGCACCACAGACTTAATTTGCTAGAAGGATTTTCAGTTGCACATTCAAAGCACAAATTGACCTTGCTTTCCCACCAGAAAGAACAAGAAACCCACAACAAATACTCTCAAAAAATTAACCATGTTACTAAAATCAGGGTTCCCATTCAAGCTTTCTCTAGAATTATCTGCTGTGAATGAAACATAAGCACCTGACATGCAAACTGCTGCTGTAGCATACCTTTGTCAAGTTGGTACTTCCACACGCTATTTAACACACAACAAAAACTGCAAATCCCATCTTGCAATTTTACGTAGCTCATTTATTTGGCTAATTTGTCAGCATGCTATCTTTCAACTTGGTCAAAGAGATCTTTTATCTCACAGCAAAGGCAGTGTAACGAATCTCTCACAGGCTTTTGAGCCTTTTCTTACAGAAGTTTCCAGACTGCAGACTGACTTTCTAGACAAGGGCTAGAAAATATATTTTTTATTTCTGCAGAGCTCTGAATCTTCAAACTGGAGTACCTGGCATTTCTGACAGTGTTGAAGTTGTAAAAGCCTACGTGAAGGACCACACATAGGTCTGGAGCCGTGCACTGCAGCTTATGTCATTTCTTCTTGACTAGAAAGGAAACTGAAATTAATGATGAATAGAAGTTACTGGTTATGTGTCTATAAACACACAAGAAACACAGCATTAGCTATGGAGTCCCATTTGCTGAGCTCCTAGAACAGGAAGAACTAGGAATAAAACGTACAGGAAATGTCACATCACAGCATAGGGGTAGTCAGCTATGGGTGGCATTAGCACAAGCAAACAAAAGCAAAAGTATTCATGGAGACTGAGAAGAAACAAGCACAAACTTAGGCCTATTAATCTGACCTCAATAGCATGCAAGACTGTAAAAGCAAATGCATGAATATATACACAAAAGCTAGTCTAGCTAAAAGCTCATTAGCATACGAAAACAGGGACAAACAGGCCAAAAATAAATTCAGGCATAGCTTTAGTAGTGCTCTTAAACCTCATATCAGAAATGAAATGCAAAGCAGGCTGCCAGAAGAATTTGCATTGGAAAACACACTCAGGTGAGCAGAACATGTTCTGTGATGAGAGTTATTTTTCCTTAGGAGCCTGGAGGAGAAAAGATCTAGACTGAATTCCCAAACAATCTCTTCTTGTATCTTCTGGCCTGAATCCTTTTTTAGTGAAAGAGTTGTTTCTCACAGATTTCCTTCAACAGTCATTTAGGCAAAACACATTGACTTGCCTGCCCTCCTCTGGAGTCTCAGCTCTCACAACTGGCAAGTTTCAGCCCACTGGGTTTGAACTCTCAAGTCTGCTGCCCCCAAGTAATGCTGGCCCTCCAGGAACAATGCTGTGCAATGAGGACATGGCATCTAGCCACAAATATAGAAGCAACATGAAGCCAAGCAATATCTGAAACACCCACTGTTGTCCACATATGTGGATTATGATCCTTGATTTAGAGGACAGAGAAAAGTCATAGCCAAGTCTCACTGACATTGCTAACCTAAGCATTAGGATAAAACAGTACACTCTCTCAAAACAGCAACATGGATGTTGTCCAGAGTGAAATAAAAAGCACTGATCTAGAAATGACTACTTTCACAAATTTCCACAATGAACTTGCCCACACATGCAGGAAAACAAGAACACATCACTGCTTTCCCACCTATCCAATATCTACAGAAAGAACCACCAAACAAATGGATTTAGAGAGCAACAGCTGAACACATAAGTTTGAATTTTAAACTAGCAATGGAAAATACTATGACAACTACAAGTATAATCATCTAGCCATTTCCAAGCAGCACACAGCACTAGTAAAAATCCTGTATTTTCAAAACCAGTCACTCTATATTAACCACATACCCCAAGTACAGATAAGTTAGTGCTCTCAGTTTCAAAAGAAACAAACATTTATTTCAACAGGAATATGGAAAATTTTCTTTTTCCAAATTCTTAAATTTTGAACTAGAAACAGCTTTGCTGAAGCACCTCTTCTATGAAGACAGGCTGAGAGAGCTGGACTTGTTCAACTTGGAGAAGTCAAGGCTCTGGGGAGACCTTGTAAAAGCCCTCCAGTACCTAAAGGGGGCCTATAAGAAAGATGGGGAGGAACTCTCTATCAGAGAGTGTAGTGATAGGGCAGGGATAATAGATTTAAAATGAGAATAGATTTATTAGGTTAGATATTAGGAAGAAGTTCTTCACTATGAGAGTGCTGAGACACTGGCACAGGTTGCCCAGAGAAGCTGTGTCTGCCCCATCCCTGGCAGTGTTCAAAGCCAGGTAGGATGGGGCTTTCAACAACCTTGTCTAGTGAATGGTGTCCCTGTCATGACAGGGAGCTAGAACTAGATGATTTCCAGGTTCCTTCTAATCCAAACCATTCTATGCTTTCACAGAAGTGGCTTGATTTAAACTTCTCAAACTTCACAAAACAGGAAGCGTGTTCTATTTGCCTTTGCACTAGAAACATTAAACTCATCCAGTCATACCATACAGGCCATTAATTGCTTGCTTATAAGAAATGTGGTAGGTTAACCAGTGCAGTAGGTTTACCTAATGTAAAACCAAGATAAGAAGGCTGGTGTTACCTGACTAACGATTTGGTTGTCTACTGTTGACTGATGTACTAAGCAGGAGCTCTCAGTTGCTCAGAACTGTTCCCATTACTGCTCCTGGCCATCTGCTAGGCTTCCACTAGTTTGCTGTGTCACCCCTTGCTCTGCAGGGGCCCAATGAGATGATTTAACTAGAAAAATCTTTTTCCTTATACTTTCCTCATAATTTTCTTCAGCAACTTAGACCCTTCATTTTCATTAGAGCAGCCTTTCAAATACTGGCTTAATATCTGCTGTAATAATTATGAAGTGGTTTGCATATTGTAGCATTTTGTATGCCACTACTTCTGTAGTAGCTGACTTCAATAATTTCTTCACTTGGTAAACAAAACTGGCAATATTATGTTCCTGAAGCTTTACAGAAATGCTGCTTGGGAGCAAGAGCTTTATCTATATTCGAACAAAAGTAAAAATGCCATAAGCTGTTTTCTCATTCTTCCTCTATCACACCGAAGTATTATTGCCATTTTTACCACAAGGTTGTAATTCAAACGCAAATGCAGAGAAAATTGCTGTGTTAACTATAAACAGAGCAGTAACTCTGCTCTAGCAGGTTTCTAAAACCCAGTGCAACCCTCAGTTCTCATTAATTCAGCAGGGCACCAACATGATGTCATAAATCACAATTCTTTAAGTACATAAAACCAATACTGAAGTCACTTCCAAAAAGCAGCCTTTTTCAGCTGTATAAAATACGAGATGCTTGATGAGATAATCTATGAAGTTTAATTCATGTACACTGAAATGCCCTCCGTTTGCACCTCTTTGCTATGTATAGCTGAGTATATTGGAATGGTGGGCTAGAAAAAATAAATGTCATGGAAAAAGGAATTACTACAAACCATTTATTTGTTTCCATCACTTTCCAGACTCCCTTTACAACAGAAAAACATTACCTTTTCCAGAGGCAATATCCTGCTAACAAGTTACCTTTTCTCCATCCAGCTACCAGTTTTTAAGAAATCTGTATGAATTCACATTTCTAAGATGACCAATCCTGCCAATTTGTTGCAGTGGTCCAAAAGAACCAAAATTTGTTCCAAACCTTGAATTCCTTGCTCTCCCTCCCCACTCCAAATAGACACATAAACCAGCCACAACAGAGGATCAGTTGTGGTCCAAACATCATCATTTTCCTTCAATTAAGACAAAAAACTGCATAACATTTGTCATTTTCAAAGGTAATTAAAACCGTACCTAAAGTATGTTTGGATAGCTAAATTGTTCATCTTCCCTAAATACCTAAGCAAACTGAGTTAACTAACAGCAAGGTGAGCCAAGCCTTTCCTGTGCACTTGGCTTCATTCTTTGTCACTATCCCAACAGCAGGCTTTCACACGAGCCTTGACTTCCACCCTGCCCTCTGTGCAGCCATTCGGGTGACTGAGCCCAAATGCCAAGACTCACAACTGCTTTAATTCACAAATCTTCAGGATAAACTGGGCATTGCCCAGGGTAGCAGCAATAGGGACTTGCTGCACGTCCAAGGGCAGCATCTGACCTCATTTCTCAGAGGCCAGCAGCCTTGGGACCAGCTTCTAAAGTCTCCCCAGGAGAAGCAGGGACACAGGGAGCACAGAGTGCAGCTCACCTCAGGAGATAGAATGCATCGCTCTCTTTGCCATGCTCCCAAGCTGCCTGCAAAGACTGGCACAGAGCGATTTTCAGCAATTGCTCTGCTAAGGAGTTATCTCTGTCCACAAGAGAGAGGGTAGGAGTCTCCTGAACCTTCACCTAATAATTACTGAGGCTGCCATCAGCACAGAAAGCCTGAGGGGGAAAAAACGTGAGATGGAGTCCCAGCAGAATGTAAACACAGACATTCTTACAGGTCAGCTAAGAAAGAAACAGGCAGTAAGGAGGATTTCTTCACTCATTTCCTATTTCAAAAATACAATCCTGGAAGGACCTTACAGTGTGTTCTTGCACAAATCTTTGTATTCCCACCCTAACTTAATATTGCTAGACATGTACTTAGGCAAGTTAGGCTTTGTCTACCTGGCACTGCTGAGTTTTATTGCTGCAATTCCTCACATTGAGGTATTTTCATAAAGGACAAACTCTATACAGTGTTTCTGCAACTACTACAATTAGACACTGTGCATTCAGTTACTTTAAATACATCTTCAGACTTCTAGATGTTGTCAATAATGCAAATGTGCATTCTTGTGAATAGAGAAACAGCAGCTATCAGTGCATTCAGTTGAGAGCACCTTTAGGGACATATAGCACTAACAACACAATTCACTGATTCACTGTCCCAGGCCTACCTGTACAAAAGCAGTTAGGGAAAGGTGACCAAACACCATTTCATTTTTCTTGGTTTTCTCTGTGTACTGAGAACTGATTCCCTGTATTTAAGAGCAAGAAATGCTTCCTCAAACTTAAATGAGGACAGAAAAGCAGGCTCATAAAGATGAACTGTGAGAGGGTTATTGCTATTCCACAGGCGGCATATAAATGGAAGCACGAGGCCATATGAGCAACAGAAACGTGTATGTAGATAAGAATACAGGCTGATGTTTCCACATTAAACTTGGTGCCCACAGGGAATTTGACTAGAGAGCTTTCCAAATCATGTAATAATGTTTGGACAGGAATTCCACAGAATGTGGATGATCAACTTAAATATGCAGAAAAATGTGAGAACTACCTTGCTTTAGATACTGTACTTTTATTCTAGTGCTTTACAAATCAAAGTGACAAAAGCTGTTGTCTCTGTTACGTAAGTTACAAACACTTGTAAGCTTAATCCTAACACTGCAAATGAAAGAGGTCTACAATATCTACAGCTGTAAGAGACCACAGACTAGACAGACCCAAATTAATGGGCTTACTCAGAATAAAGACAATAATATGAGCTCATGACTTGCCTGCAGAGACTGCTGGCAATCAAAGTAAGTCAAGCAGGTGCCAGTGGCAGATGAGCACTGGAAGTACAGACTTACAGGGTATATGGAGGATGGTATCACTGAGCTTGGTGGAGATGAAGCTATGAAAACTGGGTGTGCTTATCAACTCTTTCCTTTGCTAATACAGTCACTTGGTTTTGTACTGAGTGTTTCCTAACGACCAAAGAAAAAGGCTTTTCTAAAAACTGTAGCAAGACTAGATGGCTGTGAATGAGAGATCTGTCTGTTTAACTAGAAAAGTTATTAGCCAAATTATCTTAAGGATGAAGTGAGGAAGCGACAGAAGGACAGGTGGCAAAGCAGCAGAAGGGAATGATTCCTTTCCAAGTCTCAGAGTGGATCTGCACAACATGGTGCTTTCCTCAGAATGCACGTCTCTAGAATACTAGAAAGAAAAGCCTGGAGCCTTCTGAAGGCTACTGGAATCACTTCGAGGATAAAACCCAAACACACTTACTACACAAATCCCCCGGTAGTTTGCAACAGATGAACGAAGGGCAGTTAAGCAGCGCTGCTTGCACCGCTTTCCTCTGAGCTCAGGTCGGGCTCTGGGGAGAAGGCAGGACCGGCACCGCCGCCCTGCCGCGTGCCATCTCACCAGCCCTAGCCCCCAAACAAGGCCGGAGGAGGCCCCAGGCCCGCTCGGGACATCCCGGCCCAGCAGCGGGCCGCTCCGTAGCGGGGGCCCCGCTGGCTGCAGCGCCAGGGCAGACCAAGACCGCCGCCCCCTTCCGCCGCTCACCAGCTGCTTGAGGTCCTCCTCGGAGAGCCCAGCGTACCGGTACCGCTGCTGCTCGAACTCGTACCGCGTCGTCTTCACCACCACCGCCACCCGCGACGGACGGAACCCGCCGCCCGCCGCCACCCCTTGCCCTGCCGCCGCAGAGCCGCTGGCGGGACTCAGCCCGCGGAAGGCGAGGAGGCGGTGGCGAGTGCCGCCGAGCAGCGACAGCCCCGGCAGGGCGGAGGACAGCCCCGCCGCCCGCTGGCAGAGCAGCAGGGAACGGCGAGCGGCCGCGCGGCTGGCGAGGCAGAAATAGCCGCAAAAGAAGCGCCGCGCGGAGAACATGGTCCCAGCTCACCCCCTGCCCGCCAGGGCGCAGCGCTGCCCGGCGCCAGCTGCCCCGCTCTGAGGCAGCTTCCGCGCCCGGGCAGCTCTCAGCACACATGGCACGGCCGCACGACGCGACCCCGCCCCCCCCCAGCGCGCAGGCGCCGCCTCACCAATACCGAATCGCGCCTCCAGAACACCCGCCACCCCCCCACGGGGGCGGGCTCATGCGCGAATCGCGCCGGCCTGAGGCAGGTGGGCGGGCACAGCGTGTGGCGAGGTGTCCCCTGCTTGCCGCCCTCTCCCGCCACTCAGAACTGCGCATGCGCCGGACGCTGTCCTCGTCCCCCTCCCTAACCGCTTCCCTCCGCCCCTCCTCCTCTCTCTCGGTGTGCGGGGGGCGGGACGGGGCTCGGAGCACGTAGTGCGGTGTGCGGCTTTCACGTCTGGCGCTACCGGACCTGCTGAGGGGCCAGGTCTCCTCAGGCGGTGCCTCGGCGCCACTGACACAAAGGGATGCCGCCTGCGCCCCTCCGCCGTGTACTCTACGCTGCCAGTGTGCACGTTGACGCAGATGCCGGCCTCTGTTCTAGCTGATGGGGGCAAGGGGAATACTGAGGTGGGCCTTGATACGGTGTCTCACTGGAAAGCTGGCTTAAACTGGTCTGAATCGCAGAACTTGTCTCAAATCATAGGTTGGAAAAGGCCTTTCTTTAAGATCACTAAGTGCAACCTTTGCCCGAGGACTGCCAAGTCCACCACTAAACCATGTCACTGAGGACCTCATCTACATGGTTTTTGAATGCTTCCGGGGATGGCGATTCCACCACTGCCCTGGGCAGCCTGCTCTAATGCCTGAGCACGCTCTCTCTGCAGAATTTTTTTCTAATATCCGATCTAAACCTCCCCTGGCAGAGCCTGAGGCCGTTTCCTCTTGTCCTATCACATTACTTGGGAGAAGAGATTGACCCTTACCTCACTACAACCTCCTTTCAGGTAGTTGTAGAGAGTAATAGTCTAAGGAAAAGGCCTTTGAAAGTTAGAAAAACATAACAGGTTTTGTGTTTTAACATTACTAAGTACTAAGAGAAACACGTAGTTTGAGAAGCCTATCTCTTATTATGAGTACTCTGGCCTTACTGTATTTATGGCAATGTCTGCAGAAGCACAGTAAAAGGCAATGTTATGAAAGCAAGTTCTGGGACAGACTGCAGCAGCACTGTGAGGACATGTGGGTGTGTTTGGCAAGCCCAGGTAAAAAAAAAAAAAAAAAAAAAAAAAAAAAAAC
>NDXB01012515.1:0-21882 GCA_002631895.1 Agapornis roseicollis | reverse complement strand
CCAACCCCCACTCAACACCCACCCAACACCCACTGAACACCCCCTGAACACCCACTGAACACCCACTGAACACCCACTGAACACCCAACACCCACTGAACACCCAACACCCACTGAACACCCACTGAATACCCAACACCCACTGAACACCTCAACACCCACTGAACACCTCAACACCCACCCAACACCCACTGAACACCTCAACACCCATTGAATGCCCACTGAACACCTTAACACCCACTGAACACCCACCACTCACTGAACACCTCAACACCCACTCAACACCCACTGAATACCCAACACCCACTGAACACCTCAATACCCATTGAATGCCCACTGAACACCTTAACACCCACTGAACACCCAACACCCACTGAACACCTCAACACCCACTGAACACCCACTGAATACCTCAACACCTACTGAATGCCCATTGAACAACTAACCACCCATTCAACACCCACTGAATACCTCAACACCCATTGAGCCCCCACTGAACACCCTCAACACCTACTGAACACCCACTGAACATCCCCTGAGCACCCAAACCCAACAGAGCCCCGGTGTGGCCCGTCCCCCCGCCTCCCCGTACCCACAGCATCCCCATCCCTCCCCATACGCACTTGTCCATCTTCCCTGGTCCTCCACGTCGCCCGCCTCGGCCGCCGCCTCCCATGGGCTCCATCAGGGGTCCCGGGGGCCCCCCGGGTCCTCCTCCTCCTCCTCCTCCGCCGCCGCGGCGGCCGCCTCCTCCATAGCCGCCTCGGTCCATGCCCCGGCCACCACGGAAGCCGCCTCGGTCGCCGCCGCGGCCGCCTCGGAACATGGCCCCGGGGCCACCGCGCTCCATGAGGCCACCGCCGCGCCCGCCGCGCATCCCCCCGGGGCCGCCCCGGCCGCGGTCACCGCCTGCGGGAGGGGAGAGCCTCAGAGGGGGGAGAAGCTGCCCTGCACCGGGCTCTGCTCCGCATTGGAGCTGCTGGGAATGCCGGGCATGTCAAGGGGGGAGTGGGAAGGGGACTCGCTGGAGGGCACTGCCCAGAAAGGAGCGAGTGCTGCTCTGAAGTGCTGAAACCAGGCCCAAGGAGCCTCAGGGAAGAGCCTCAAGGAGGAACCCCAAGGAGAAATTCCAAGGAAGAACCCAAAGGAGGACCCCCAAAGAGGAGACCCAAGGAGAAATTCCAAGGAAGAACCCCAAAGAGGAGCCCCAAGAAGAGCCTTGAGGAGGAACCCCAAAGAGCAGACCCAAGAACAAGCCCCAGAGAGGAGCACTGGCAGCAGAGGAAGTGCTGGGAAGTGTATGAGGAACAGAAAGCAGAGGTGCCCCAGCCTTCATTTCACAGCTCCCAAGGGATAGAGCCACAGCAGCTCCAGGAAGAGCACAACGCAGGATGAAGGCCGTGTCCTCCCCACACACGCACCTGGAGGTGGGAATGGCGGTGGCAGGAATCCCTCGGGCTTGGGAGCCTTGCATTGGTTGCACTCCGTTCGCCAGGCAAAGTTCTGGTTCCCGCAGCCCCTGGGGACAAGCAGCAGTCAGCACGGAGCGGGAAGGTGCTCTGGGATCATTCCGGGATGAGGGATGCTCAGAAGCCCCAGGGATACTCACGGGTTGGGACACTGCCAGTCACCAGCTCGGTGCTGGACGCTCCCTCCGGATGGGTTCCCTCTGGATCCCCGTGGTCCTCTGGAGGAGAAGCCGCCCCGGTCTCCACCTCGGCCTCCCATGCGCCCCATGGGGCCGCTCGGCCCCCCTGGACCTGCAGGGATGGTTCATTGGTGCCACGGCCCTGGCTGGAGGACAGGGAGCACCCGTGGGTGCTGTCTGCCCAGGCAGGGTGCTCTGGGGACCTCACCTCCGCGCAGGGGGGGTGGCATTCCGCGCTGCTCCCGGGGCGGCATCCCGCCCCGCAGGCTGTTCATCGGGCCCTTCTTCCGCGCCAGTGTCACTTTGAGCTTGCTGCCCTGGAAATCCTTCCCTGGGAGGAGGAAGATGAGGGCAAGAGCATCACTGCTGCTGGCCTGGGCTCCAACATAGGCACCAAGGCATTAACTGGGGCAGAAGGTGCCAGCACCACCCAAGCACCACACTTGTCTGCGCAAGTTACACCAGGAGCTTCTTAGGCTGAAGCTTGATCACCTGAAACTGGCCTTGGGCAACTGCTGATCCTCCACACCCCGAGGACACAAATGCTTGAGGAACCAGCCTCAAGCTGCCCCAGGGCAGGTTTAGATGGAGCTGAGGAACAATTCCTGCCCCACAGGAATTGGGCAGGAATTGTTCCTCAGCTCCATCTAAACCTGGGGAAGGGCTGAGGGACCTGGGGGGTTCAGATGGAGAAGGCTCAGGGGGGACCTGATGGCTCCCTCCAAGTGCCTGACAGGAGGATGGAGCCAGGAGGGGCCGGGCTCTGCTCCCAAGGAACAAGGGAAGGGACAAGAGGACCTGGGCTCAAGCTGCCCCAGGGCAGGTTTAGATGGAGCTGAGGAACAATTCCTGCCCCACAGGGTGCTGAGGCATTGGAAGAGGCTGCCCAGGGCAGGGCTGCAGGCACCGGCCCTGCAAGGGTTCACACCCCGTGGAGACAAGGCCTCAGTGCCATGGGGCAGGGGTGGCCTTGGTAGGGCTGGGGTAAGGGCTGGATTGGATGAGCTGAAAGGGCTTTTCCAGCCTGGTTGGTTCTGTGACTTTAAGCTGCCTTCGGCCAGACAAGGATTTAACTCCATAATGGCAAACAAAGTGATTCCACCCCAAACACCCCCCCCAGCACACACTCACCATCAAACCATTCCACGGCTGTCTTGGCAGTGGATGGGTCATCGTAAGATATGGTGGCATCTCCTTTTGGTTTGCCCGTTTCCTTGTCCATGTAGAGGTGTATCATGGGCTGCCCGGTCCTCTTGTTCATCTAGAGCAGGACACAGATGCCACCTCAAGCCATCTCTCACCATAAGTCAAGCAGGGATTTGCTCTCCTCTGTTCTTTCAACTCAAACAACCTTCACCTTGGTGCCTCCATGGCACAAGAAAGGCCCCTTTGGCTCAGCAGGAGCAGCAGCTGCTGCCCAGCCAAGCCAACCAAGGGAGGAACTGGCCCAGGATGTTACTGCCCAGCCCAAAGGCTCCTCCCAGGTGCACCCTGGCTGTGCAAGAGCCAAGCTGCAACCTCCCCCCATCCTCCTCCTCAATCTCCACCACCCTGAGCCCTTCTCATATCCCACCAGCAGCAGACCCATGCTTCCCCCACGGCCTCATCAGGCTCAAGGGACAAATGGGGCCCTTTGGGAAGCACGAGCGAGAGGTTAACACTGGCTGTGGACATTGTGCTGCCCCACCAGCTCCCAGGAGCGAAGGGCTGAAGGGGGAGATGAGCTCCGTGCTCCAGGATGGGTGATCCCTGTCCCTCACCTTGACAATTCCACACTGCTTGAAGAAGTCTGTCAGATCCTCCAGGGTCACGTTATCATTGAGTCCCTGCACGTACACAGAACTGTTGTCCAAGTCCTCGTCTGGGTCCATGGGGGGGCCTAGGAGGGAATTCAGGGCGTCAGGGTGGGATACAACACTCCAAAGTGATTTTCATCATGGAGCTGCAGCTTTGCTCCCAAGGAGTGTGTTCATGAGGTGACAAAGATGCCCAGGCACTGGGAGCAGTGACCCTACCCCACCATCTCCACGCAGGAAGGCGGGTGAGACCATGGGGTTAAGCCGCTTGGTGCTAATGGGAGACATGGAGATGAGGATGAGGGATTGCTCCGCGTCCTCTGGGCTCCCACACCCGGATGTCCACCCTATGCTGACACATCACTTCCAGACACGCCTGTGCAACAGGAAGGGAAGAGTTGCATGGCAACGGGCTGGAATGGCACAAGTGAAGGCTACCGGGTGAGCTCTGGGCTAATAAGCTTGCTGCAAACAGGGTTTGTGCTGACCCAGGTACAGAGCAGCATCCCCAGGTTCTTGTGCCTCGCAAAGAAGTGTGGTTTTCCAACAGCCTGCCAGGTTGGGACTCGTGAAAGGGCTGGAAGGAGCCCTCCTGCAGCTGCCACCCTCATCCGGAGCAGGGAACGGGCAACGAGTTGGGGCTTACCTAAATCAAGGTCTGGTCCTTCTTCCATGTGTCCTGCCAGTGGGGAAAGAATCATAAGAAGCCGTGTTAGTGCAGGCCTTGGGGGCTGCAGAACCGACACACACAACACTAGCTACGTAAAACCACCGTGCGATGGCGCTGCTTAAACTCAGCTTGACCTGCACTGCACACAGAGCAGCAACGCACCCTCTCGGCCCGGCCAACCTGCTGGTCTGAGCAGCTCTCCAACCATTAACCACTAGGACACTGGCTCGTTTTACTGCTTTACCAGGCCAATTGGTTGTCATTAAAGTTACTTTTATAGCCTAGGTATTAAATGCAATTAATTCTTTGCCTCCCCACATTACACAGAGTGGTTGCTCAATTCCTCCACGTTACCCTGTGTCCTGTAAGCGCAGTTACTGCCGGCAGTGCCCGTGGCATGGGGCATTTTAAACCACTTTAAGCGAATAACAATTACACTTTGTGCTACAAACTGACTGCAATTTGTTACTTTTTATNTCATCCCCATCGCAGCCCCTAAATCCCCTCGGAGCAGTTTGTGGAGCGGGCAGGCCCTGGCGCAGGAGCTCGGCACACCATTTCTTGCCCTTCCAGGCCTATCCTGATTGATATTTGTTTTTTTTTTTTTTTTTTTTTTTTTTTTTTGCTTTATTAAACACTATCCATTGTAATGCTCAAAAACTTACCACCAGGCTTATTGAAGCCACCTCGCTCTCCAGCGCTGCTGGGGGGATAAACGAAGAAATGAAGGCCTTTCCCTTTACAAAGCCAGGACCGCTCTGAGCCTCTGCGGCTCACTGGGGAAGAAGGGCACTGGCTAAAACATCTCCAAACAATGCATCTGTCTGTCTGTCTCTCATCTCGGCACTATGCCTTTCTTCAGGGCAGCTCGCTCACTTTTCCTTTACGTATAAGGCAACCTCGTGTGCTTTGAGCCCACCACCTTGCTTGGCGGAACCCTTTGCGTTACTTGGAGGGGGTATTAGCAGTGCAATACTTCACAGCTCCAAAAAGGAACCACGGTGTTACAGCGTTTACAGCTCAGGTTTATGGCCTCATGGTGGGGTTGGGCGGCTGGGCAGCTCCCTCCCCTCGGTGTGTACACAAAGGTGCACCCTCAGCCCCTCGCAGCGCACGGAGCCCGCGCGGCCCTGACATTAACAGTTCAACAGGTAGGAGACAACCACACGCGATGCCTACAACACAGTTCAGCTCACATTGCCTCATCCCCTCGGTAGAACACCCTTTTACAGCACTGAGTTTAACAAGTGGAACTTAACAGCATTATAGCGGGGGCTCGGGGGCCTGGGGTGCAGCTTTGTGGACACACACCGCGTCTCGGTGCAAAGGGAAAGCTGGGGCCGAAGCCTTCACAGCTTAAAGAGCGCTTCCAAGCACTGGGTGATTGGGAAAATGCCACCTGGGAAGGATTTGGCTGCTTCTCCCTCGCTTTGGGAGAGGCACAGAGGCTGTTTGGAAGTGGAGGAGCAGAGGAGGGAGAGCACTGCCTGTTTTCTAGCAAGTATTGCACTTCTAATAGTGGGAAAGAAAAGAGTTGTCAATACAGAGATTCAAGGTGTTGCATGCAGCTCTGCTCCTTCGAGCACACACCATTTACGTCACGGCTCTCGTGTTAAACACAATGCTTTACACTTGTTAACGTTACACAATTCTAGAGTACACCTCCTCTGGCTTTATTACCAAACAACAAGGATGCAGTTACCAAAACACATTACAGAAGGATTCCATTTATACAATGAATACATTGGGGTCAAAAATAATCCTATGTATATTTTTTTCCTCTCCATATGGACACCGTGTCTAGTCCCACTTTTCATTATGCTGCCGGCTGAGTACTGAGTACGGGTACTTTTTAAGTATTGAAGTGTGTATACAAGGCTCTCACTTTGTAACCTGTAGCATATAAATGCGACAAAGCATGTTAAAAAGTTTCCATGTTTAACAGCCAATGAAAATAGAAAATAATTGAGTCAATGAAAAAAGAAAAGGGCACGTTAAGAACATCAAGCTCCTTACCTGCAGGAGACACTGAAATCCATCACCACAGCATGCTAAGGAGGGCCGAGTTCCCCTACCCTCCCCTTGGTGTTCCTAGGAAGGGCCACCTTGCCTATGGACTGCACAAAGTCTACGTCCATAAAGCTGGGGAGGCCTTGGCAAGGGTCTACTCAGGTGGGACATGGCTCCGTGCTCAGTGTAAGCTCGGATTAGGGCACGGAATCAAGCGGACAAAACCTTTGGCATGAGCAGCTCCGAAGGGGCTAGGAATTTGAAGATGTGATGATAGACATTTCAAGTGTCTACATCTACTGCCAACCATTAGTGATCAGTACAGCATGGATGAAATCTTTATGCAGAACCAGGGAACTCTTGTTCCACTCGAGCCAATTGAAGCCAGATGCGTCCCAACACAAGCCAGGCTTTTTTGATCTGCCATTTCCAGACACTGGGAGCTGGATTTCCCCGATAAAGATTTCATGCCACTTCACTGTGACAGAGCTATGCAGAGTGGCACTCCCAGCTGCCAAACTCTGGCTGCCACCAGGCCGTACAGCACCAGGAAAAGCTGCCTATGGAGGAGGCCAGCACTGCACAGCCCAGTGTGCACCTAGGGACACTCTGCATAGCTCTGCCCGACGGTCCCAAGGGATGGAACACACACAAAGCTACAGCTTCCTTCTCTCAGGAGCCTTTGGGCTTTGTCCTCCTTCCTCACCTCTATCAGACCACCACGGACAGGAGTTACCAAACCAGGTTTTGCCATCAGTTGAAATGGCCAAACTGATTTAGAACACCTGAAGGCTCCAAGGAGGAGCTCTTTATGTTCTCAGGGGGTCTTTCTTCACGCTCCATCCGAGCTCTAAGTGCTGTGGCCACTCAAGAGGCACGGCCTGGACCTGCCCCAGGCACACGCTGCTTGCTCCATGTGCTACGGCTGTGGCCGGCACAAGGCTGCTGCTGTGCCCGTGCCCACGCTGCCGACATTCCCACTGCTGAGGCACAGGGAGGTTTGTGTGTGTTCGATCCAGGGTTACTGTCCAACCCCAGAGAGGATCTCACCTCTGCACAGCACGAAGGGAGCTGAAAGTTCCAGGTTTAGCAATTCCCCTAATGCCACCCCTGCCACCAACCTGGGGCCCAACCAGCTGCAGGACAAAAACCAAACAGATCCTGCTCCTATTCCCCCTTAGGATAATACTTCCATGGGTGCTCAATGCTACAGAGGTGCTCTCCATGGAAATACACTTGGGAATGTCAACCTTTCAGTCCCTTCTTTCCGTTTCAAAGCCTATGGGTAAATCAGAAGTAGATAAAAGGAGAAAAGATTTGCTCTTACCCCATTCCACCGCGTCCTCCTCCCCGCCCACCTCTGCTCATGCCTCCTCGCTCATATCCCCCTCGTCCCCTGCCACGGCCATCGGGGCCGCTCAGATTCCGGCTGTCTCCCGAGCCTGAAAAGCCTCCGGAATCCTGTCCATAGACGCTCATGCTGCTCTGGTGGTCCTGACGGAATGAGCCTGGGAAAGGTTGGAACAAACACGTTAGGGAGCTGCCTGTCCCCTCGCTGAGTCCTGGGACCTGCCTCCAGCCCCAGAGCATCACCACGACAATCGCTGCTCCAGCACTTAGAGCAGCAGCGGTCATTTAAGGAGAGATGTGCTACTTTCCAGTGGGGAATCAAGCCTGATGCTGGAGCCTACCTGCCCAACCCCTGCAGAACTGCCACCCACAGCTGGTTACACCACAGCTCACCCAGCCCAGCCTCAGCAGTATTTGGTGCTTCTGTGTTTGTCAGACACTGCCCTGAGGGGAGCACTGCAGTGTGTCACTGCTTAAGAGCTCAGCTCAGTCTCCCCTGTTGGGGCAGGTTCAAGCCATTGCCCTTGGCCTGGCCCTACAGGCCCTTGTCCCAAGCCCCTTTCTCTCCAGGTTCCCTGCAGCCCCTTTAGGCCCTGGAGCTGCTCTCAGGTCTCCCCTTGAGGAGCCTTCTCTCCCCCAGGCTGCCCCAGCCCAGCTCTCTCAGCCTGGCTCCAGAGCAGAGCTGCTCCAGCCCTTGCAGCAGCTCCATGGCCTCCTGTGGCCTCGCTCCAACAGCTCCAGGTCTCTCTTGTGTTGGGGGCTTTTCCTTTCCATGCAGCTACAAGCCTGAGACCCAAACTGAGCCTCCTTCAGAGCCAGCCCACACTGAAAGGGCAAGAAGAGACACTCTCCTCCCCGACCACTCACTCTGTTGGCCATAACTGCTGCTCTGCTGGCTGTACTGGCTGGGGGCCTGGCTGTAGGACCCACTCGGGGGGGGATAACTGGTCGGTGGGGGCTGCTGCCCATAGCTGCTTTGCTGGCCATAGCTTGTCTGCTGTCCATAGGTGCTCTGCTGCCCATAGGTGCTCTGCTGGGAGTAAGTGCTCTGATCATAACCGCTCGGCTGCGTGGAGGAATAGCTGAAAGACAAAAGCATTGCAACAATGAGCCAACTCCCTGGCAGTGTGCACGAGACCACAGGAGTGCCTCACACCAGAGGGTAATGCAATTATAAGCCATATGTGGTGTTATAAACCATTTAAACAGGTGAAGTCACCCTGCCGAGGCCAGTCTGGTGTCAGGAGGCAAAATGAACACAGGAGCTTGCTAAAAGCAAGATCATTGAGGCCTGTCACCATTTAGTCATGCCTCAAGAAAGAGGCAGAGGCACTAGGGCAAGAAAATCAGCAGCAAGGCAGGTAACAGGCTCCTCTTCTGCCCTGGCACTGAAACGTTTTTAGCTGACGGACAATAAGCCAGCCCCTGGGGCTGAGGGTTTCAAATCAGACACTTTGGAAGTCAGCACTAGCATACTACAGATTCTGAGGGGAGGAGGGCAAGCTCCTTGGCAAAGGATGTATAAAGGAGGCAGCAGAAGGTGGCTGTAACATCACTCTCTATGCAGCAACAACAAGTGCCCGAACAAGAACCCCCCCCCTCCCTACTCCCAGGATACCACAACCACCACATGGGTTTGTTTCAACCCCCTCTTGCCCAAGCTAACCCATTTGCACAGCAGCAGCATGAGGCTCAGCTGAGTTACCTGGTAGGGGGGTAGGAGGGTGGTGCAGTGACCGGCTGCATGGGGTAGCTGGCAGGCACCTGGGGGTAGCTGTAGTTGCTCTGCCCGTACCCCAGGCTGGGCTGGCTGTAGCCGGTTGTACTCGATGGTGGTTGGCTGGTGTCTGCTGGTTTGCTGCCATCCTGGGGTCTGTGCAGAGAGAAAGGATGAGCTCAAAAGCAGCCAGAGACGTTGTCAGTTCAATCACAGACTAAGACTGGTTTGGGCTGAAAGGGGCCTTAAAGCTCCTCCAGCTCCAACCCCTGCTCCCACAGGCAGGGACCCCTTCCACTGGAGCAGCTTGCTCCAAGCCCCTGTGTCCAACCTGGCCTTGAGCACTGCCAGGGATGGGGCAGCCACAGCTTCTCTGGGCATCCTGTGCCAGTGCCTCAGCACCCTCCCAGGGAACAGCTTCTGCCTCAGAGCTCAGCTCAGTCTCCCCTGTTCTGGCAGGTTAAAGCCATTCCCCTTGGCCTGGCCCTACAGGCCCTTAGCAATCACCACTGTGTGGCCTGGAATCCAGCACAAGCAGATATTGCCCCATACACATTACTGATGAAATGAAAACGACACTGGGGGCTGGACTGGGAGACTCTTAAATGTCCTTTTCTACACAAACCATCATTCTATGCTTAGTATTAACTCTCAAGGCCTGAAAATAGGGACCCCTTTGCATGTGATTGGAACGTCCCCTTTTTTATTTGTTCTATCTCAGTGTTTAACAGTAGAGTAAAAAGAGTTCTAAAGCTGGGGAAAAGGTATTTTAGATGTCAGGATGGATCCTTCAAGTGTAATCTGGCAGAACCAGCCAAGCTCCACCTCTGCTAACTGGAGTGGCTGCCATCAGGGACATGCCTAAAGTGGGTTTTAGTCCTTACTAAATGAGTTCCCATGATGCAGGCTGAATCCTGAGCAAGCAATCCAACTAAATACAACACTGTCAGTGCCCAGGCACAAGAGGTTTAAAAAGGAAACTGCCTCCAGCACGTGCGTGACTCCAGCAGTCCCGGTGCAGAGCAGCATCCTGCCTGACCCTGGGTTGGATCACACTGCTCCGCTTTCTGTCCTACGCCGTGAGTCAAGCCCTGGTTTTGCTGCTGCTGTGCTCATCTCCCAGTGACAGCCCTGATTCACTGTGCAGGAGCAGAACCGACCCACGCTGCTTCCCCCAGCCCTCCAGCTGCAGCACGAGTGAAGCTCGAGCCCCAGCAGGCACAGAAAGGAAGAGCAGCAGGTCCTGGTTCAGGTGGCGGCGTGTGCCTGAGAGCAGACAGCCTTGGGAGGAAGGGAAAGGCCCCACCTGCAGCGCTGTGTGCAGCTCTGGTGTCTATAGCATAAAGAGGATGTGGAGCTGCTGGAGCAAGTCCAGAGACCATGAGGATGAGGAGGGGCTGCAGCACCTCCTGTATGGAGCCAGGCTGAGAACATTGGGGCTGCTCAGCCTGCACAGGAGAAGCTGCTGGAGACCTCACAGCAGCTTCCAGTGTCTGAAGGGGGCTACAGGGATGCTGGAGGTGGGGGCTCTTTATCAGGGACTGCAGTGATAGGACAAGAGGTGATGGGTTCAGATTGAAACAGGGGAGATTTAGGTTGGAGATAAGAAAGCTCTTCCCTGTGAGGGTGCTGAGGCGCTGGCCCAGGGTGATGGCCCAGAGAGCTGTGGCTGCCCCATCCCTGGCAGTGCTCAAGGCCAGGTTGGACACAGGGGCTTGGAGCAAGCTGCTCCAGTGGAAGGGGTCCCTGCTTGTGGCAGGTTGGAGCTGGAGGAGCTTTAAGGTCCCTTCCAACCCAAGGGGGAACGGGTTCAAACTGAAACAGGGGAAGTTTAGACTGGATCTAAAGATGAAATTCTTTCCTGTGAGGGTGCTGAGGCACTGGAATGGGTTGCCCAAGGAAGTTGTGAGTGCTCCATCCCTGGCAGTGTTCAAGGCCAGGTTGGACGAAGCCTTGGGTGCCATGGTTTAGTGTGAAGTGTCCCTGCTTATGGCTGGGGGGATGGAAATGGATGATCTTAAGGTCCTTTCCAACCCGAACCATTCTATGATTGTATGACTCTATGGAAAGATGGGTATTACCTTGTGGGAGCAGCTGCTGGTGGCTGCTGCCCGTAGGCCGGGTACGCGGGCTGGGTGCCGTAGGCAGAGGGTGCTGCATAGGAAGCCTGGGTGGTTGTAACCGTCGCGGTGTTGGTGTCGTAGGGGGCCGTGCCGTACCCCTGCACGGGCTGGCTGTAGGCTGGGGGGGCAGTTGGGGTGCTGTAACCTGCAACAGACAAGAGCTCAATACTCACGTCAGGTTGGACGCCTTCAAAGCACTGAGCTTCTGTGGAGGGTTCATCACACCTCGGGTCCGGCACTGAGCTTACTGCTGCAGGAACATCACAGATGAGCTGACCCTCAGCTCCCCTTGGAGAGCCCCCTGCCCTGGGAAGCCTCATCCCACAGCCCCAGCAGTACCCTCACCACCCAAAACCATGCTCCCCGGAGCCAGCCTTCAATCAGCATCCCAAAGGGGCTGGATCACAGCTACCAAAGCCCACAGCTACTGCAACAAAGCGCAAAGCTCTGAAGTAAGAGAGTTTAAAAAGTGCAGTCCCATCCTTCTGCCTTTATTTGAGATCCAGAAGCATAAAATAGCACCAGCCTGGCTTGAGAAAGTCTATGTGAGGCATTCAGGAAGTCTTATTTACTCTGGAAACAAAAGACAACAAATCACACTTGCTTTAACTTAAGGGAAAGGTCTAAAAGATCACCTGGTGGTTTATGTGCCTTCACTGCTCTTAGAATTTCTTGGTTTAGGTAAAAAGCTTCGAGCTCATGGCTCGCTTTCAGACTCATTTTACAACATCCAAGATCCCAAAGCAGCTCCATTAAAATGAGTGTTTCCAGCCCTGTGTAATCACATCTGGCTTGGCACCAGGGTGACCTGTCAATGAACACGGTGCCTTCTGATGGTCCAGAACCTTGCAGGTGGGTTTTCAAACTACGAAAGGGAGGCTTCCGAGGGAAAAATCAACTCCATGATAATCAATATTAACAACTGATGTCAAAGCAGCAATCAAATACCCTCTGCAAAGCTGACTTCCTACAAATACAGATCGATTGCCAAAGAGCAGCCCAGTGCCTGGGGCTTATGATGGGACCTTAAGGTACAACTGAGGTAACAGCTGCTCCACTTGGCCTTAGGAGACATGGGACACGTGTGCCAGGCTCCTCCTCCTCTTCTACAGCGTATCAGGCCCATTGGGCTGTGGTTTCTATCTCAATTCCCTCATTTGCAAGGCAAATGGAGTTCAAGGGGACTCCAGAGTCCCCTCAGGAAGCCCAGCAGGTCTTCCACATCTCACTGCCCTGCTGCAAACCCAGGGCCCTTCCTAAGGGGGCTCAGAATCCCCAGGGAAGAGGAAGGGAAGTGAGAGAAGGAAGTCTGCATTAGAGAAACCCCAAACATCAGCTTTCTGTCCCATAGTGCTGCTCTTGAGCTTCCTGGTTAGGGAAAAGGGGGGCTCCAAGGGGACACAAGCCTGTCCCCTGCAGTAACCAGCCCCAAACCAGCTCCCATCACACTCCTCACAGCACCAGCTGGACACCATGGGCTGGATTCCACACCACAGGACAGCCAACCTGGACACATCAAGCTGGTCTCCCACTGGGAAACAACGTACAGGAACCACAATCAGCCTGTTTCAGGGTCAGTGTTCCTTTCTGCTGAGGGGTTCTCTGAGCAGCAAAGTCCTGTTCCGAGTGTCGCTGAAGAGGGTGAAGAGGGACAGCATGAGGGTGACTTGGAGCCTTGGACAAACTGAAGCAGCCCAAACGCTTGACAGCATTCCATCAGGGATCACTGCCACCAGATGTTAAATGAATCCTTTTTTAAGTGGTTGCAGCCTGACCACAGGCTAAAAAAGCCTCTTGTTTGCATAAGTACAGCCTGCATAAGTGCTGCTGGAGCCACAGCCCTGCCTGGACCTGGAGCCTTAGGGTGGTCTCCCTGTGCCTAAGCCCTATTCTCAGCACTGGTAGGACAGCACTAACCTCTCCCATTGAGCAAAGGATGTTTGTAACCACTTGGAATAATCCTGACTTTAAATGCTTCAGCTCCAGATGGAGCTTTCCCTTGTATGAGTGTGCCCAGAGGGAAGGGTTTGCACCAGAGGCCAGGCAGTGAGTGGTTTACCACCCTGCGGGGCTGCATCTGCATTCAACACTGAGCTTGGCTACAATGGAAGCCCTCAAGAGGTGTGTTTCTGAGGGGGCATTTACATGACACCACTTCCCTCTGTTCCCTCTACCAGGCAGAGAGTGAAATGGGGAGTCTGTAGGGAAGAACTGGGATAACCTGCTTCAGGCCTCCAGCTGCATGGCTCATTTCCACCCAAAGCATCCAAGCCTGCAAGGAACACCCTTATCAAAGCCTAGGGATCCTTCAGGAGGAGGGGAAGCTTGCAGGACGTGGTCCTCAGGGAATATCAACTGGAAATGCTGCATCCAGAGGGAGGTTTACTCTGAAATGAGCAGGCTTCGGCTTCTGAAGGCTTCTCTCTGATGGAAGCAGCAAGAAAAGGCACCCTCAAGGGCTGTGCCTGAAGAGCTGGTCCTGTGTGGCCCAGAGCTTGGGCCAGTGAGGGGCTGGGGAGGGGTATGACTCAAAGGAGATCCCTATTTGAACATCTGAAGTGATGCCTCTGCCCTCAAGCAGCGTGCTTAGAAAGCCAACAACCCTAAACCATGCAGCTCTTTCTTTACTCCTGAATTCCTGCTGATACACCACAGGGATTAGAGAGCAACCCATGATCACAGATCTGATGGTGCCCATAAATCCCCCAACTCAGTTGGTGTCTGGAGGCTCCTGAACCCCTCTTCTCCATACCAAAGAATGGGGTGACTCCAAGACACCTTCTCCTACAGCCCCAAGGGGGAAACAGCACGACCTGGGTGGTAACTCCCTCCTTGGGCAGCCCATGAGGAGCCCAAGGCTGGATGGCAGCACTGGGTGGATGTGCCCAGGGTTTGAACTGCCCCGACCACAACAGCATCTTACCCAAAATAGGCTGTTCAGACAGGAAAAGGCACTTTGCTCTGAAGTCACTGCAGCCATCCCTCTGTTACAGCAAGGCAATGCCCAGGAAAAGTAAACTGGGATTCAAGTGGAAAAATGGCACATCCCTGAGGGCATGGTGTACACCCCAGGCAACACTTCCGGCTGTATTTAGCATGAAAGGCAGAGACCAGTGAGGGAGGAAGGCTCTGAGCACCATCAGTGCTTGCACAGCTCAGGCTCCTCAAGGAGAGGAAGGGGTAGGAGGAATAAACCCAACCTGGTGCTCAGCCTGGATCAACAGAGAAGCTGTGGCTGCCCCATCCCTGGCAGGGCTCAAGGTCAGGTTGGACACAAGGGCTTGGAGCAAGCTGCTCCAGTGGAAGGGGTCCCTGCCTGTGGGAGCAGGGGTTGGAGCTGGAGGAGCTTCAAGGTCCCTTCCAATCCAAACCAGGCTGGGATTCCATGATTCCCGTCCTGGAGATCCCAGCTTAGCAAATACACTCTTAAAGGGACAAGGCACAGCAGCAGCAGTGCAGCTTCCTGGGAGCCCTGCAGGACTGGAGCCTGCAGGAAGGATTAAAGGGCTCAAACATTCCTAAGAAAGGAATTTGGGAAATCTATAAATCCTTTCTGCTGCCAGTTTATGTCCATATGCTTTAAAAGAAAGGAAAAATCCCCTGGAGATGACCTGCAGAGCTTCTGGCTGGAGGGTTCCAGCTCCCCTTCCAGAAGTTTTCCTTATCTGTGTAAAGACCTTAACTGTTGTCAGTGCTTTCTCACTGGAGACTATAAACTAACACTTTCTCTTTGTCCTTGTGAAGCATCCTCAATGGCTTCTCTGGCCAGATACTCTAGTGCTTGTCCCATATTCCCTTGTTTTGGAAAGCATTTAAGACAGCTCTGGCTCTAACAGACATTTATAATGTCCCACAGCAAAGGCTGAACATACAGCAAACAGCACCCAACGGGTTACTAAGAGGAGAATGTGATTTCTTCCTCAATCTGGACTATTTGAGTATTCAGTCCAAATCTCCCAGAATGGAGCCATGGCTCAGTAGCTCCTTTGAGGCATTAATGCACTTGGATGCACAAAACTCCTGTCTGGAATAGTTTGCAGCACAGTAACCAACCCAGAAACATAGGAACCCAGCCTGGTTTGGGCTGAAGGGGCCTTAAAGCTCCTCCAGCTCCAACCCCTGCTCCCATGGGCAGAGACCCCTTCCACTGGAGCAGCTTGCTCCAAGCCCCTGCGTCCAACGTGGCCTTGAGCACTGCCAGGGATGGGGCAGCCACAGCTTCTCTGGGCCATCACCCTGGGCCAGCACCTCAGCACCCTCCCAGGGAACAGCTTCTGCCTCAGAGCTCAGCTCAGGCTCCCCTGGGTTTTGAACCCATTCCCTCTTGTCCTATCAACATGTGGCTACACTGGGAATCCAAGCGCCACTAGAGGGTTAACCCCACAAGTTTACACAGGATTAAACAGCATTTTCCACCCAACAGTAAGCAGGACAGTCAGCCCTGTCCTGGTCCCTTCCACTGCAGGAAGCACAGGACAGAAAGCAGAGGGTGACACTACCAGAACAGGCTCCCACCACATCCACCAATGGGATTTTCCTCAACCCAAGCACTGAGGACACTGGTTCCCAAGAGCCCACGCTCCAGGGGAGCCCAGCCTGTGGCTGGTTTGCTCTAAGCACAGCACTCTGCAGCTGGAAGTGCTTCCAGCACCCAAACCCAGGCACCATCCACCTTCACATCACTGGAAAGCGCCCTTGGCTCAAGGTGGGCTTGAGGATGGAAGGGCTTTCCAGAGCAGAGCATGGTTTGGGCTGGAGCTCCCCAGTGCAGACCTGAGCTCTACTCTCTACCCAGGGTTAGGCCCCAGCCCTGCAGGCCCGGGGTGGGGGGGCTCTTACCGGTGGGGGGCTGCCCGTAGGACGTGGCGTAGGCTGTCTGCCCGTAGGTCGCAGTTGTCTGGGGCTGGGAGTAGCTGACATCCGTGGGTTGTCCGTAGGTTCCATAGCTCTGCTGCCCGTAGGCCTGCTCCAGAGATGACACACGGTTAACTCCTCACTGGTGGTGCAGACATGCACCCAGACCTGGCTCTGTGCTACCTGAGGGACTGAAAGCGACCAGAGCCAAGCCAAGGCTACTGAGGCAATGAGGTTACAAAGGCAGCTTCCCAAGGCCAGGAGCAGAGGGGAGCCTTTGCTATTGTCCCAACACATCTCTGCTCTATCTAAAGCATGAAAGCACTCGGCTCCTCCCAACTGCCTGGGCACCCATCAGTATTCACAGGTACCTCCCAGGCCTGAATTGAAATGTGGGACTATGCAGGGGGAGAACTGCAGGAGGTAAAACAAGTTACCTCAGGGTCCAACCCCTTCAGTGTGCACTACAAGGAACCTCTTTAAGGGTTCAGTGAGGTTGTTCTGAATCATAGTTCAGGTTGGAAAGGACCTGAAGATCATCCAGTTCCAACCCCCCTGCCATGGGCAGGGACACCTCACACTAAATCATGGCACACAAGGCTTCATCCAACCTGGCCTTGAACACTGCCAGGGATGGAGCACTCACGACCTCCCTGGCCAACCCATTCCAGTGCCTCAGCCCCCTCACAGCAAAGAATTTCTTCCTTAGGTCCAATCTAAACCACTCCTGTTTCAGTTTGAACCCGTTCCCCCTTGTCCTGTCACTGCAGTCCCTAATGAAGAGCCCCTCCCCAGCATCCCTATAGGCCCCGTTCAGATACTGGAAGCTGCTCTGAGGTCTCCACGCAGCCTTCTCTTCATGTCCATCAGCTGATAGCTTGGAAACCAGGAGTTTGTGTTGGGACCCAAGGATGGGAACAGTGGGAGCACCCAAGGCCTTGCCATCACCAAACCAGCCCAGTGACTGCTGCTCCCACCCTGGTGCCTTTGCACTCAGTGAGAGTCAGTTCTGGAGGAAGGCTTCAGCCACAGGATTCCCATTGGATTAGCACAGAGCTGCTGGTGCTGCAGTTTTTAGCAGCTCCAGAGCTACCTCAGCCCCGTGCCATGGACCAGCCAACTTCCAACAGCTTTGTGCTGCCAGCAGCTTGGTTTAGGGTAAAACTCTAGCTCAAGAAGTGACACTAAAACAGCCTTACCACCCACATTCCCAAAGGGATTTCCCAACTCCTGTAGGAGGCCAGAACTGAAAGGCCTTTTGGGATCTAAGCCTGTGTTACTCCCTCAACTCGTGAGTAGAAAGCACTGATCAGATGGAGCATGTCACTGCCTGTGGAAGCTCTTGTCACCCAGAGGCAGGAAACACTGGGAAGCTCCCACAGGATCTGTCTCCAGCTGAGTTTAGTTGGTTTAGTCTCCCACTAGAGGATGGAGTTGGAACCTTCTGCTCTTACATTTGCTACTCTGCTACACTTCCCCTGTGTAACCTACACCCGGGAGCAATGGTTCTGCCTCAAAATACTCACTGTCGGTGTCAGCTTTGTTTAAGCTGACCCAAATGCCCAGACTAAACCTGTTCTCCTGCCTGCTTTTGGCACAGGGCTTTCCCACCCTACTGCAGGACCAACCTATCCCTCATCCTCCTGCAATGTCCCAAATGGCATTTTCCCCTTTCCTATAGGTTTTTCTCTCCTACACCACTGAGAGCTGCGTTACACACACACTGGGAATGAGGCTTTCCAATCCCCTCCACAACCCCCTTAGGGTGCATGAACACAGAGGGGACTGTTGAGGCTCTGATACTCAGTGTTTCCACCCTAAGGAAGCACTTTGGGGAGCAACACACCAACTTCTCCTGGCAGATGGTGCTGTTTCCACGGAGGTTACAGACAGAATAATGGCTCAGAGCCCTTACGAGCCCTCCCATGCTTTACCTGGGTGCTCTGTGCGTATCCTTGAGCTGGCTGAGGTGCGTACGCGCTGTAGCTGTAAAATCAATTGAGAGACATCATTTCTGAGCCATGCAAAACACATCCCAAGGTGATTCTCACGCATCCCACTAGTTTCTGCTGAAACATTAGGAATCTAAGAGCTAAAGGATTGACAAACACACCTGAGTTACGCCTCAACTGCAATTATTACATGCTTATAGCCCATCATTTGCAAGCAAAGAAGACTGGAATGCTACTCACCCCTGCTGGGCTGCAGCTTGGCTATAGGTGCTATAATCTACAAGAGAAAAAAGAAAGGGGAATAAAAAGCTTGACAAGGGCTGAAAATGAGCAGCATTAAGAGCACAGCAGCTGGAATTCCCTCCTGCAGCTTGCATAGACCCGCTATAAACCTGGAAGGCCGCTTCCCACAGAGGGCAAGGTAAAGGCAGTCCTTTGGGAAGCAACAAACCCTCTCTTCCCTCCATTGTTCCGTGCTGTTTGCAGCAGCAACTTTGATCTCAAATGACCCTGCTGTGGTTTAACTGCCACCCTGGATGGCACCCAAAGTGGGGGGGTTAGGAGGGAACAAAGGAAAGGCCATGGATTGACACAACCCCATCTCCTGGGTTCAAAGGGCCCCAGGTTGCAGGCTCTGGGATGGAGAAAGCACCAGGCTTCACTCCAGCTTGCAAGGACACCAGCGAATGGCTGGGAAATTCTAGCACTTCTCCCTGGAATTCCTTCCCCTAGCCCAGCCTCCTGCTGAATATTCCAAGCAGAATCACCTCTGCCAAAGTGCTTGGCTGGTGGGAACAAAAAACGTGTCCACATGGCAATTACAAGGTTGCATTTGCCATGATGACAGCTCTGTAAGCACATTTTCCCTCCAGGTCACCAACAGCTACAGCCAGGGATGAATCCAGACCATTCCAGCCACATTCCAGCTCTCCCAGGACCACAGAAGTCCCGAGGAGGGGGATCAGGAATGACTCCAGACCTCGCTCGCCTTGGGTGCTCAGGCACTGAAGGAGCTGGAGCGGAAGGTGGATGTTGGAGCCTTCCTCAGGCAGGGACAGGGGAAGGGATTTGGTGTCTCCATCACAATCACCCCTCGGGGTGCACTGATCCCTGTTAGGAATGTGAGGAGCTTCCTACAGCCTCCATGCACCCCCACGCCGGGAGGATGCCTGCTCCCAGCTGGGGTGATAGAGCACCAGGGATCCCTTTGTCCATCCTGGTTTCACACACCAGGCCATCCTGCTTCTTGAGGACCCATCCCTAATAAAGCTCCTCCTAATCCTTAATGTGAGCTTCCCTCTTTCCCTCCTTCCCTTGCTGCTGCTGGGACAAGGCAATAGGTACTGGTGGGCATTCTGGACAGGCCTGAATCAATGCCCTTACACCAGAGCACAAGGAAGCTCCCAGAGCACCACACACAATAACCCAGCACCGAACTGAGGGACTCCACACTGCCAAAGGCGCAGCACAAGCTGCTAAGCTCCCCTGGCACTATTGCTGCTTCCCTTGCAGGCTGGCACGGTGAGCACTGACACCCTCACCGATGCTCTTTGCCTACACCCAACTCTTTGCTCTGCTCAACCCTGAGTGCTAAAACCCATTCATAGAATCAAGGAATGGTTTGGGTTGGGAAGGACCTTAAAGCTCCTCCAGCTCCAACCCCTGCTCCCACGGGCAGGGACCCCTTCCACTGGAGCCCCTTGCTCCAAGCCCCTGTGTCCAACCTGGCCTCCAGCACTGCCAGGGATGGGGCAGCCACAGCTTCTCTGGGCCCTCACCCTGGGCCAGCGCCTCAGCACCCTCCCAGGGAACAGCTTCTGCCTCCGAGCTCAGCTCAGGCTCCCCTCTTTGGGGAGGTTCAAGCCATTCCCATAAAGACTCAAGATTCCCCTTCACACACCCCCCACATCCCCCCTGCTCCCCCTCCAGCCACCACAACCTCTGCAGTTCCCACTGAATCCCCACTTCCTGCACCCCATTGGGCTACCAGAGCCCTCCAAGCTCTTTAGAACACAGGAGGCTGCTGAGCATGGACCTCGCCTGCGACAGACCCCAACCAACCAACACCTCTGCTTGGGTCTTAACTCAGCACCCATAAAACCAGGCTGGAAGAGCCCTTTCAGCTCACCAAGTTCACCCGTTCCCATCCCTGCCAAGGCCACCCCTGCCCCATGGCACTGAACCCTGGCAGGGCCGGTGCCTGCAGCCCTGCCCTGGGCAGCCTCTTCCAATGCCTCAGCACCCTGTGGGCAGGAATTGTTCCTCAGCTCCAGCTAAACCTGCCCTGGGGCAGCTTGAGCCCGGGTCCTCTTGGCCCATCCCTTGTTCCTTGGGAGCAGAGCCCAGCCCCTCCTGGCTCCATCCTCCTCTCAGGCACTTGGAGGGAGCCATCAGGTCCCCCCTCAGCCTTCTCTTCTCCATCTGAACCCCCCAGCTCCCTCAGCCCTTCCCCATNGATCTGCCATCAGGTCCCCCCTCAGCCTTCTCTTCTCCATCTGAACCCCCCAGCTCCCTCAGCCCTTCCCCATCACCCCTGTGCTCCAGGCCCTGCACCAGCTCCATTCCCTTCTCTGTCCCCTCTCCAGCCCCTCAAGGTCTCTCTTGCAGTGAGGGGCCCAGAGCTGAGCACATTCCCCCCTCGGAGCCTCCCCACAGCCCTACCCAAACACGGCCTCCCCCTTGGGAAGGCTCAAACCCGCCCCGCTCCAGACATCCCTAACTCAGGACCATTCCTCGCTGCCTTCACTTCCAATGGGAACCCCACTCCTCCTCCTCCTCCTCCTCCCGTTCCACGCGGCTCAGGAGCACAATGGCAGGGGAGCCCCTTCCCATGCACCACAGCGGGCTTTCCATCCCCCCCTTCCCCCCCCCCGCATTAACCAGGATCTCGGGTGAACCTCCCCATTCCCAACCCCATTCCTTAGGGAGCAGCCCAGCCTTCCCTTCCCGCGCTTTAAACCTCCCTGAGCGCCCGCTCCGCGCTCCGCTCCTCCCTCATGCTCCCCACAGGCACCCGTCCCCAGCAGCCCCTCACGGCCCCTTAACGACGGGCTCCGCACCGCGGCACCGGGACCGGAGCTGGGTCCTGCAGGACCCCGCTCCCCCGCACCCCGGCATTGCTGAGCCCGGGCCCTGCGCTCGCCTCCCCCGGCCCGGCCCGGCCCCGCTCACCCGTCGACGCCATTTTGTCGCCTTCCTCCTCCTCCGCGCTCCCAACGTCCGGCCGCCACCGCCCCGCGCTGCGCAGGCGCGGCCCAGCCCTCGGCACGTACCACGGCAAAGCTGGGGGGGGTGCGGGAGTGGATGGACCGGGAATAAAGGGGCGGGAGGCCGAGCACCGAGGGCTCCCCTCGCAGACCGGGGGGGGTCTCCGCTGGGAATCGGGTGCACAGCGGTGGGTTCCCGGGGACGCGGTTCTACCGCGGCTTTGGGTGCTTTTCCACACCGCACCCCCTCCCCCTCCGCAGCGCAGCGCAATGGTACAGCCCGCAGCCGTTAGGGACCGTCGTGCAAGAGCCGTTCTGGCCGGGAGGCGGAGCGCGGGGGGCGGAGCGCGGAGCTGCGGCGGCGTGATGTCATCTCGGGGTCCTCCTGACGTCACACAGCAGCGAGTGGCGTCACGGGCTGCGAGTGACGTCAGCAGTGCCCCCCAGCGGCCCCCCCCCACTGCTCCAATTACCCCCATTTCCCCCCATTCCCCCCCAGTGCTCCCATTACCCCCAGTGCCCCCTTACCCCCATTACCCCCAGTGCCCCCCATTGCT
>NDXB01012514.1:54203-84799 GCA_002631895.1 Agapornis roseicollis | reverse complement strand
TGATGGAGTCTGGCAGAGCCCTGGGCAGGGGTTGCCCATGGTGAGCCAGTGTGGCTGCTGTGTGATCTCTTCTCTTCTGCAGATACACACCCAGGCAGGGAATGGACCAGATTGTGGTGCAGTTATGTTCTCAGGCACACATCCCCACAAATTCACTTCACTATATAAAGGATGCTGACACAAAGTTAATAACGGAGTCTGGTAGATCTCTGGGCTGTGATTGCCCACGGTGTGGCTTCTGTGTGGTCTGCTATCCTTGTTTTTTGGAGACACGGGCCTAGACAGCAAATAGACCAGACCATGGTGCACCCCTGTCCTCAGACACACAGATGGAGAGAATAGATAATCAGTTGATATTCATGTATTTGAGGAGAATGAGGATGACGACAGTGACATGACACAGTTGTAAATTTAACTACCAGAACTATGCAAACGCAGACAGGGGCAAAACCAGACCATGGCACACTCTCCGTTGCCCCTCAGCCAGAGATTTTTGTAGCTTTCTAGAAAGACCTAAGGAGAAGGAAGCACAAACAGCGTCAGCCTGCACCNATGACACAGTTGTAAATTTAACTACCAGAACTATGCAAACGCAGACAGGGGCAAAACCAGACCATGGCACACTCTCCGTTGCCCCTCAGCCAGAGATTTTTGTAGCTTTCTAGAAAGACCTAAGGAGAAGGAAGCACAAACAGCGTCAGCCTGCACTGTGTCATCTTCCCACAGGCAGCTGGAGGCTCCCCACAGCCATGGATAAGGGGAGCTCTGTGCCACTCACCCTCGCTGTGTGAAACTGACCTGGAATAAAATGTTCTGATTCATGAACCATTGGCTGATTCTTCTGCTCTGTGTGGGTCTTTGTGTGGGGGCAAATCTGCTGGGCCCTTTCCTTATTATCACACAATTATAGAACATTTTAGGTTGGAAGGGACCTTCTAATCCAACACCCCTGCCATGGGCAAGGACACCTCCCACTAGGCCAGGTTGTCCAAAGCCCCACCTAGCCTGGTCTTGGACACTTCCAGGGATGGGGCAATCACACCTTTGGGCATCCTGTTCCAGTGTCTCACCACACTCACAATGAAGAACTTCTAACATCTAAATATAACCTCTTGCAATTTAAAGTCATTTCCTCATTATCACTACTTGCTCTTATAGAAAGTCCATCTCCAGAGTTATTGTAGGCACCCTTAGTTACTGCAGTGTTGCTATAGTGGCTCCCTGGCGCCTTCTCTTCAGGCTGAATAAGACCAGCTCTCTCAGCCTGTCTTCATAGGAGAGATGCTCCAGACCCTCCCCTGTACTTACTCCAGGAGGTTGGTGTCGTCACTGGAAATGAGAGCAAACTGGATGAGTGCAAAAACTGGAGCTGCAAACTGCCTTGAGCCATACATAATCAAGGAGCTGCCAAGAAGCTGCACACACACCAATTCTACTTTTGACTTAGATCCTTTCTGAATGCAGTCACTGAAACTAGGTTTATACTTACTATATCAAAAGCTTAAGAATAAGCACTATTTTACAGCTACAATCAGTGAATTAGAAACCTTTCTGGTTACTTACATTGTGTTTTGCACTGCTCCACCTGCAGCATTCCGTGGAGGGGCCCCGTTACTGATCCAGAAGCCAGCAGAGGTAATCCTTGGGCACAGGAGAGCTACTTTCTGTCTGCATGGCTGTACAGAGAACAGAAGTTACTTACAGAAGGGGTTCTGGGAGCATGCACTCACATTTCCAGGCTGGGTGTTGAACTGCCATGTGTTCTGATCTATAAGGACAGGCTGCATTTCATTTTGCAGCTTGTTATAAAAGAAATTAAAACTGAGGAAGGAAAGGCATCCTTATCTTTCAGCGGGCACAGGTCTTGCTAATGTGTTCTATATTTGTTGACCAGAACTTAAGTTCTTACTTTACAACATGCTGTAATATATAATTCTTATACAGAACAGTGTAAATAATACTGTACTGTATTGTATATAGATACAACTCATGTAAAGAGAGGGATAGCCCTTTAAATAAAACACTCTTGCTCTATGATTCCAAATTTTAGCTTAGTGTGTGCATCTGTGATGTGTAGAAATCACTCATAAGCAGACATACCCAAGTATGTATTTCTACTGCAATTCTCAGTGAGAGTCTGGTAAGACCCATACAAAATGGGCTTGCCAGCATTCATTTTCCATGTGCTTTTCTCCATTGCATCAGCTTTTCCTCAGCCTCACATGCTCTGACAGTTTTGGGGCTTATTTTTGCAGAAGACTGGCCTTGGCGAGTGGTTTGCAGACAGGACAGTGTAACAGAAACAAGCCCTCAGAAGAAAACGCCAGGCTCAGCTCTGAGGCCAGCCGAGCTTTGTTATAAAAACCACTAAAAACTTAGACCATTGGTCAGGTACAGCTCCGTCAGCTCCGGAGCACTGCCGCGTGCCTACACCCACTCGGTTTCAAACCCTAGGACCGTGGTGGAAGAGCACCAAGCCTTAAGTCAGCACACGCGGGCAGGCCCGGCTCAAAG
Source organism: Agapornis roseicollis (assembly GCA_002631895.1). NCBI lineage: Eukaryota > Metazoa > Chordata > Aves > Psittaciformes > Psittacidae > Agapornis > Agapornis roseicollis. The sequence continues at coordinate 82,285 of NDXB01012514.1, read as the reverse complement.
GGCCATCAGCTCCGTCCTTCTGCTCCGGCGGTCCCGTGGGGAGCGCGGCCTCACGGCTGGGCGAGACCCGCGGCGCCCCGCTGCTAAGGGCTGCCTCTGCGCGGTGATGCGCGGATTCGGCAGCAGGGGGCGCCAAAGTGCCAGGAGCTGCGCGGTCTCGGCGGTCCCCCAGTCCCCAGACTCCTCCCAGCACCCCCAGAGGAGCTGGACCCTCCCGCTGCGGAGGCGCTGACCCAGCGGGGGGGCTCACTCCCTCGGGAGCAGGGGAAAGCTGGGACCCGGCAGCACCCAGCGTCTGCTCCACAAGAAATGTGCCTTTTCGAGCTTAACTTACGATTTATTTTAGTATTTACTTTAAATGTAATTATTTTATTAGTATTTTATTTTTTTTTTAATTTTTCTTATTTATTTATTTGGGTTTTAAAGTTATATATATAATTATATTTTTAACCCTAGGTGTATTTTGTACACAGTATCCTTCAGGAGGCTCAGCCAGTGCTGGTCTCCCCTTGCAGCCCAGGACTGCACTCACTGGGGTTTGCTTCCTATGAAAAAACCCTTAGAGCATGCGCTGTCCATCAGAGCTTCCATGCACTGTGGTTTTCTCGCACCTCTTCTTTATAATTATTACTTTTCTATTGTATGTTTTTGTATTTACTCTGTGCAGAGCTGTGCAATGCTTTAGGGGGTATTTTGTACTCAGCACCATCATCATGATGAATCTTTGCACATGAAAGTAACTGCGCTAAGTTCTCTGTGACTCTGATGTGGCACAGGCACTGTATATTAAGAAGTAAAATAGAAGATACAAGTGTAGTTGTGCTGGGTTTCTCCTGGATGTTCAAACTTTGGCTGCTGAAGTCACTGAGGCATCGTCATCTCAGCAGAGAGGGAGGTCTTGCTGTGATTGGCGTCTAGATGGGTAATGGAACTTGAGGGTGAGTGCTGGAGCAGAAGGGAAAAATTCATGACCCTCTGTAGGCAATATGACACACGACATTGGGAAAAAAGCCCCAAGTAAAACTATGAAGTCCCAGGTTTTTTGGGAGTTCAAGCAGAAGGCCTGGTGGTGAGCCAGAGGGGAGAATGGGAAGCTGTGTGGTTCAGTAGCCTCAGAATTCATATCATTTACATAGTGGGAACAGAGCTGATGCAAACTACAAAGAAAGAAGATACAAAAAAAGAATTGCAGAGTGGTTTGGGTTGGAAGGGACATAGGCAGGGACACCTCCTACTACACCAGGTTGCCCCAAGCCCCATCTGACCTGGTGAAGATGACTCAAGCTAGAGAATAGCTTCCATGCGGGAGAAAATAAATAGATTAAGACTTAAATAAGTTGACCCTTTTGGGGAGCAGAAAATATAAAAGGTATCTTCAGTATCTGTAATGATATGGGAAGGGCGAAGAGGGAAGAGCTGCCATGTCTTCCAAATCAAGACCTAATACATAAAATCAGCAGATAGCAAGTTCAAAATAAGACAAAAGCAGTATGTGCACAAACAATTTCTAGTGAAAGTTTGGAGTTTGATGAAGAGACAGGAGAAGTCTTCATGTATTCGGAAAGGATGGATTAGTGAAAAACAAATCTATGAAGGCTATTATGCTCATGTTGTCACTAGATCAAAACCCCCAGCACCAGAGGTTTCTGAAGGCTGACTGAGTCTTGCTTTATTGTTATGGCTTCACAGAGGTCTGCTGTTGGCTCTCATCAGGTGTGGGGCTTGCTTAGATGGACCTTTTGATGAAAATGGTGTAATGGGAATGTGTAGCATGGGTAACCTCTTTCTGCAACCTCACAAGTTGCAGATAGTTGCTTATAGAATAGATAAGCACTTCCTAGTGCTTAAGGTGGGATGGGTAAGCTTTGGCAGTGTTATGAAACAGGTAATATGTGTTTTTCTTTTGCCTTTGAACTGCAAATCAACAGTTTAATTGCCATGGCCAGCAGACGTCACTCTTAGGAAGTTGTTTCGTGACTATTCTGAAAGTGGCAAATACAAATTTGTAAATGGAGAGAAGACATTTCATTTATAAAATAGTTTTGACCCAGCTTATTTTTCTACTTTTCCCTTAACCTTTTTTTGCAGACTATAATTCCGTATTTTCTTTGAACACTCAGTTGACAACAAACATTTGAAAATGCTGTTAAACTGAAATAGCAGTGGGGAAACTATGAGATATACAGGAAAATGCAGTAGATGCTCCCTGTCACTGCTGTTTTGTGGTACATAGTTGAGGATAAAAAAATGTCAAAACCCAATTAGTTTTCTACAATGGACAGATATAAAACAGAAGTTTTGGTTTTGTTTTCTTTTTTTTCTGCGTGGCTTTTTTGGTTTTTTTTTGATTGCAAAAGTAAATACATGAGTTATGAAACTGAGAACTTTGTACGGACATAGAAGTACAAAGTAATTATTTAAAAAATAAGGCTTCGTTTTGTATGTGTCCTGCATATGATAACAAATATATTTTTCTATGTGCAGCTCTTTTGGCATTATAATATTCAATGAGGTCCTGCATTATTGCAAGGTTAAGTGTTCTGCTAACCTTTCTAGTAATCCAACCACATGGATTGACAGTCCACAAAAATGCTGAGAAATAAGAAGAACAGAATTCACAGACCAGGGTGCAAAACCTGAGAATGTCCAAGTAATATAAAAATATATTTTTATACAAGGCCTGTTAGAGCAATTATAAGATTTTTTTCTTATTAGAAATCAGAATGAAAAAGCACACTCTGTTTTCTAGTGAAATATTTGAAGGAATCCAGCTTTGTAATTTTTTCAGATTTGGATTCAAACTCCTTTGCTAAGATCTTTTTTTAGATGCATAAACAATTTCTCTCCACTTTCTTTCTGTCCTTTTTAATTAATTAAAAGGCAGAAGCAGAAATAATTCCTTCATTCTAATGAAAATGAATGATTGATTACTGGTTACCATTCTAAACCACTGTATTGGATTTGCACGGCAAGGTTTTGGTAGCAGGGGGCTACAGGGGTGGCTTATGTGAGAAGCTGCTAGAAGGTTCTCCCATGTGTGAAGGAGACCTTGATAATTCAAGGTGGACAACACCTGCACCCACCTGGTCACCAGGGCATTTCATAACAGCAGTTAACATTAATGAATATTAGCAAATAGTAGAGGGTTAAAAATGTGTTCAGCAGGGGTCTGTCAGGCAAACTGTCATCAAATTCTGTCAAACAACCTCCTCGCTTTATTTAGTATTGGTACAACTTTTGCAGACCTTTAGTCCCCTCATATTTCAAGATGTATTAAAATTTAACACCAGTAGTCGTATTTCTCCTCATCAAGACTATGATATGTGAATGCAAATTAATCAATCATTTTGGCTTATCTGCTTGATAAATACGATTTTTACCTCTCCAGTTAATAATGCTAGAAGTTATTTTGCCATCCTCCCACCTGTTGGGTTTACCTGCAGTTTAAAGCTCTCATCTTACCGGATACTGCTGAAGGCTTGTAATTATAGACAAGTGAAGCAGAGCAATTCAGATCTCTTCTGAAAATCCTCTCAGGAAAGAGGAAAAAACCCAAACCTAAACAGTTGTGCTTCCTGAATGGGAATGCAGTGCACTGAAGCAGGTAATCTTTTTTTTTTAAAGAAAGTCTTCAAAGAGCCTTTTAACTGGGAGGTTTTTGGTCGTTCGTAATGGTCAGGATTGCTCTAGAATCAGGGTTGCTGTAGAAATATGTGATTGTTCTTGCTGTTAGATGAGCAGACCTTCCTTCATCCGTTTGGATCAGGTATATTTGTAAATTGTGTAAGGCTTTTTTTTAAAGAGGCTGATCTTTAGAAAATTTCAAGTTCCTTAGATATATAGAAAACACCAAAAATATTCTTAGAGCTTTTGAGGGCACTTCTAGAAAATGGGCAACCTGATCTCGTTGAAGATGTCCCTGCTCATTGCAGGGTGTTGCACTAGATGACCTTTGAAGGTCCTTTCCAACCCAAGCCATACTATGATTCTATGAAAATATCCATCATTTGAGTTCCTTACAGCTATGATTAAATACTTGAGATAGCAGGATGTTTCTTTGTTTCTGAATTTGCACATTTATGCAGCAGTTTTCTCCTGAAATACTGAAAGTAATTCAAGGTGTTTGCTTGTGAGATGAACCTCTGTACATTGTTCTTAGACAATAATAATAATAATAAAAAGATCTTTTTTACAGTAGAGGAAACATAAATAATTACATTTAGTAGAGCTGGTCAGGAGTTTTTCTGACTAGCAGGTTTCTATTTTGAAATACCACTTTTAGAAGCTGTTCGAAGCTTGTTTTCTATCTGTTTCTATTTATTTGCTGGTTTTTCGTCTGGGTTCTTCAGTTGCTCTTTGTTGCAGGATAGCAGTAGAAAAGCTGGAAAAAACAGGGTTGCCGTGCACGGTCGAAGTTTGTCGAGTAGAAGAAGAGGGGGTTGAAGAGGAGCAGGATCGCCGCAGGGGAAGAATGCCAGTCGACTCAATATGAGTGGTAGAGCAAACTCCGTTTATTAGAAGCACAACACAGGTTTATATAGGGTTAAAGCAGCTGACCATGCGAGCATGCAAAAGCAGATTGGTTAAACACCTTGTGCATGCACTGTTCACGCGCCTTAATACATATTCTTATTGGTTTGACACCTTTTGCGTGAAAGCAGGTGGGATTCTCTTGTAGTGTCTGTTAGCTGGTCTAAACTGGTACAAGCAGGCAGAAGGGGAATTCCACACTGAGCACAAACACAAGGTTACTGCCGGTCATGCCCCATAGTTCTTAGAGTTCACAGTCTCTGTTCACGGTCTGCCTCAGCCTTCTCTTGACCAAACACTGGGTTGCTTATTTCAAACATGGAATGTCCCTGATCAATCAACCAATCCTCCACAGCTCTTCAGAAGTTCAGTTTGAGCTGAGGTCAGGGACCCCACAGGAGATTTGAAAACCTCCTGTGGCATATGGAGTGGGAGCCGTAATTACTTGAGAGGTGGCAAAAACACAGCAGTAGTGAGTAGGCCCTGCAGCACCTCTTCTGATCCAAGGAAATTAGATATGCCCCAGAGACAATTGCCTGGGAGCTGAGGTGGAACAGAAGCCATGCTCTCCACGGCCCCATGGCAGCACCAGGGCTGGGGACTCAGGGAGTCAGAACTCCTCTGTGTCTTCCCAGTCCCTGCTGCAGAAATAGCTTTCCTGAACAGGATATTCTGAAATGCTGACTTTGCAGCTGTTTTACAAATTAATTTGACTCCACATCCCTCCCACCTCCAGTATTTCCTTTGGAAGAGGATTTGGGGAAAACAGCCTGGATCTGGTCAGTATAAGATCTGCTAGAGCTTGGCATGGCGATATCTTGTGGGGGGAAAGGGAGAAAAACTGATGCTTATCTGTCAATTCAGACATGGTCAGGGAACCTTTCTTTCTCACATATGTCATATTTATCTTGGGCCAAGCATCCTCCCTTAAAATGTTTACATTGGCATGAAACTAAATGTGCTCATTAGATACCAAATACATATCTGTACCAGGAGGAGTCCTCTTCATCCCTGTGTCCCCTCAGTGCTCTGACAAATGTTGAAAACATCTGATCCATGTCAGGACAATCATCTCCTGTTTATAGCCAGCTCTGCTTCTCATCTTTGCTATCTTGTCAAAGTCTTTCTAGCTCATCTCTGATCTCAGCCTAACCCCTAAAGCCAGTCCCAGCTCAAAGGACAGCATTCAAGTGGTGTATAGAGAAAAACGTTGCAGGACAGTTGTGTATATTTATGTTAGTGAAATTTTTCCTTCCAGGATTATTGACCTGACCCCACTCTCAATATTCAGATTCTCCAGTATTTTCTCAAGGTGACCAGCCTGATTGGCTCAGGATGATGTAGACCTTGGAATTAATGCCAAGACAGAAAAGTTCCTGCTCTTAGCTGATAATGGTTTCATTTGAGGAGGTAGAAGTCAAATCGTCATAATGGGCTTATCATGGACCTGGTAGGCCAAGGTGAATCATAAAGGCAAGACAGTGAATTTTTAAGGAACTAATATGGAGAAAGAGAAAACTACCCAATGGAGAGGGGCTAGGAATCTGTTCCATGTGTTGGCAGAAAACAGGTACAAAGGACAAGAGAAGGTGAAGAGGTACTTTAGAAAAGGATTGAGTAGAAGGTAGACATGAGACAGGTGGAGGATGAAGTGAAACTGGAGACTAGAGTATGGACAGTACGTACCATCCTTGAAGAATTAAGAAAGTAAGGACAAGAAGTTTGAATCTGTTGCAAAAATGGGGAGGATGCCAATGCAGGCATGGAAAAAAGGCAGGAGACGTATTTTTTGTAGCTGTGGCTAGATGCAGTATGTTGTTTTGATTTCTAAACTGAAGTTTTCACAGAGCTTCAGGAAAGAGAACCAAATTTTGTCATTTTCAACAAAGCTTAGCTAGCAAGAACACATTGCCTTGAAGATGCTTAAGCAATAGAGTAGTGGCAGTTATGCGTACTCTGAGTTAAATGATATCCTGTTACTTTTTTTTTTACAATGTATGATAAACAAGTTACCATTTTGAAGATTATTGGGGCTGGGAAAATATTCCTCATGAGTTCTCATTTGAATTTATACAAATGGGAGGGAGTTTCCTGCCACTGTTGTTTTCCCCTGGGGGATTGTTCTGCCCTGTCCACCACATTTAAGGCTGCTGTGAATAAATGCTTTTATACGTTCACTTATTTACTTGAACAAAACCTGTCATCAAAACCCAGAACCCCCCCAGACAGTAGGCTCAGGTGAACAGATGACTTTGTTAAAGACTTCCCAACTAACTCTGGTATGTTGAAATGCCAGTGATAATGCGAAGATACCTTATGTAAGTCATTCCTAACTCAAATGAGCAATGCAACATCAATGGAAGGATTGGTGAAAGGTAAAAGCAACAGGTCCCTGAGGCAAATAAGTTAAAAAATAGAATATAATTTTAATTGTATTTAAAAATACTACACAAATTCATATAATTGAACTTTGGTTTCAGCACTGCCGTAGTAAAAGATTAATCTCAATATGGTATGTGTCATTAAACAGCAAAATTGTCAGGTTCATTTTTCAACATTTGACTATTAAAATGTTATTGGGAAAAAGAAAAGAAATGCTTTCAGAAATTCCCTGTAAAGAAGCAGGGCTGATGCAAAATGCAGAAATGCCACTGAATGTACAGGAGCTCCAGGAGAGTTAGCTTTTAATACACTAATAGCAGTGTTATAGGACAAGAAAAAGAGGAGGTAGTTTTTAATGTTAAAAGTCATTAATGCAAAGATTTTGTGAAGTGCTCCTATATATGTATGTATAGATACATATGTGTGTGTGTATATACGTACAAACTTTATATAGTTGTGCATGAGTGTGTATACAGGTATTTTTATTGAATGATCAAAGAGAAAGTTACAGAGCAAAGAACTTGAAAACACATGTGCACATGACTAAATGTTTCATGACATGGTCACATACTCTCTTCACAGAGATCACTGCCTTATTTAGTTGGACTGACCATGTTACATAGGCAGTATTTTGTTTTATGCTCATTGTCCAAGCTATGGTCTGGACCTTTATTTACTATGCACTCCTCTGACAGTAATACTGTTAATTTCCATGTAGCGTTTCCATGGCAGTTATCATATTGAATATGACTTTTTAACATAGAATCATAAAATCATGGAATAGTTAGGGTTGTAAAGGACCTTAAGATCATCTAGTTCCAACCCGCAGCCATGGACAGGGACTCCTCACACTAAACCATGTCACCCAAGGCTCTGTCCAACCTGGATTTGAACACCGCCAGGGATGGAGCACTCACAACCTCCCTGGCCAACCCATTCCAGCATCTCACCACCCTAACAGGAAAGAACTTCCTCCTTATATCCAGTCTAAACTTCTCCTGTTTAAGTTTGGACCCGTTACCCCTTGTCCTGTCACTACAGTCCCTAATGAAGAGTCTCTCCCCAGCATCTCTATAGTCCCCCTTCAGATACTGGAAGGCTGCTAGGAGGTCTCCACGCAGCCTTCTCTTCCCCAGGCTGAACAGCCCCAACTTTCTCAGCCTGTCTTTGTATGGGAGATGCTCCAGTCCCCTGATCATCCTCGTGGCCCTCCTCTGGACTTGTTCCAACAGCTCCATGTCCTTTTTATGTTGAGGACACCAGAACTGCATACATACTTACATAGTTTCACAAAAATACTGTTAGATGAAGGACTGTTTTTATCTCCATTNCTATAGGCCCCCTTCAGATACTGGAAGGCTGCTAGGAGGTCTCCACGCAGCCTTCTCTTCCCCAGGCTGAACAGCCCCAACTTTCTCAGCCTGTCTTTGTATGGGAGATGCTCCAGTCCCCTGATCATCCTCGTGGCCCTCCTCTGGACTTGTTCCAACAGCTCCATGTCCTTTTTATGTTGAGGACACCAGAACTGCATACATACTTACATAGTTTCACAAAAATACTGTTAGATGAAGGACTGTTTTTATCTCCATTACACATTTTGGAAGCTGAGGCTTATGAAGATACATACTAAGGATTAAGCCTTTTTTGAAGTATCTTTTATTATATAGCACAGATGGAATCACTTAATGCTTCAGAAAAATAGACCCTGGAGCTGCTTGTCACGTATCCAGAAAACAAGAAACATGCAGTTTAGTTACACCTCATGAAAATCTTGTCTTGAGTTAGTTATGCATAATCAAACTGGCATTCAAAGGCAGATTCAGGAATAAATCAGCCTTTCAGGGCAGTCAATGAGCTGATCTTTGAGACCAGCTTTACTTTTCCTTACTCAGCCTCTGCAATGTATGAGAGAATCTTAGAAACAGGAGGGGCTCTTAGTACACATCCCCAGCCCAGTCTTGGTGCCTTCTCTCCTCCTGTGTATCTGGAGAGAGGGGGGCGTCTCTCTATGGTATAGAGAGACCTGCTAGGAGAAAGGGTTGTTGAAAATGGAGGTAAAAAGGGGAAAGATATAACTATTTCTCTTTCTCCCGTGTGAGACCAACTGGGAGTCACATCTTGAAACCTTGTCCCTGATTTGGGTACTTAAATAGTCTTTTCAACTGTAGGCAACTAACTCATATGTTGTTTTCCGAATAGTAGCCTCTTTTTACAAGTTGAAACAAGTATTTGGAAAGCTTCAGAAAGCAGGCTGCACTCTCCAGCCTGAGATGGGTCAAGCTTACATTTTCCACTAGATGCCTGATTAAGTGTGATGATGTACCCAAAGGCAACATTTTGTATTTCGTTAAAGCTTCTGTTTCAGCTTGAATTCAGTTACCCAAGAGATTGTTCCTGCTTTGAATATCTGCTGTGTATGGCGGTGATAGCAATAATGATTTTGTTTCTGTGGTTGAGGCCAGTGTAGGTCTGTGTGCCTGGAAGAGTACATGATCACTGTTCCCACACACCAAATCCAGAAGTGTGGTGAATCAGACAGTAGAAAACAGACTAGACAAGTAAGGAGAGGTGAGTGGGGTGACATTCTGCAAGAAATAAACAAAAGAAAATGAGAATACGAGAGATTATTGTAAACATCCTGAATAAATTTATGACACATTATTTAATTATTTATACTGGGTTCTGCTTTGTTGAAGATATTTGATACAAAAATATTGAAAGGCAAAGGGATTTCTGTAGGAAGTGAGAGGAACAAAGTCCTCTAAGCCAGGTTTTGCAACGAGCACATTCTTAAGATTAGCTTACACACGGTAGTCACAGAAGAAAAAGCTTCATTTAAAATTTCACCAGTATAAAATATTCTCTGTGAGGAAAGACAGTATCTTAGCAAAATGGGCAGCCATCTACAAACACTTAGACAAGGATTGCAGAAGGGGCTCTTTAACTTAATTTAAACATAAACAATTTATGTAAACTGCCTCAGCTTCATGGTAGCTATGTATAACACAGATGGACTACAAATCCACATGCATTCAGTCTAGGAATGGTGCTGCTGACTGGTTGCTTTAATACTGTTCAGTAATATTCAGTTCATTGCATGTGGAACCTGTAAAAGGATCCACCTGTGCAGGTCCTTACTCCTGCTCATAGCAGTAAATTCAGGTAGGGATATATTTATTTATCCCTTCTGGTTTTTGTACAGGGTCAGGTATTTTGTTATCAAATCAACCCAAGATACAGTAGTCAGTAACAAGAATCACCAAACATGGATGAGACCATTCAGGAGCACTGTGGGTTTTATCCAGAGGAAGTGATTGTCCAGGTTCTTACAGCTCCAAGTTACTTAGGCCCTCACATCAACAAGAACACATATCTTTGTCAGATCCAACCTGGTGATTCTGTGATTCTGTGACTAACTCTCTGGGGGCCTTGACATTCAAACAGTTTAGCGAAAAGTCACTACATCATTGGATTACTTTTCTCTTGCTGCAGAATGGGGCGATGTAAATTATATTCAGCACAGACAGACAATGTTTAGCTTTTGGTTGCTTCCTGTATGAGTGATTTCATTCAGCCTTATAATTTATTTAAAGGAAGAGCAGTGATAAACACAGTACAGTGAACTGTCTCAACTGAAATTGAAATACCAGTTCCTTATGTAAGAGTATAAGCCAGCTTTTGTACAGACAGAGTACCAGCTGCCCAGTAAATATATCAGTAGCACATTTAGACCAATAGGATGTCTAGTGACAGGGCTTTGAGTAAAATTTCCATGAAAATAAATGTGAGATAGTCAGCTTTTGCCCTGCCTAAAATTGCAGTGTGAACTAGGTGGAGGAAACATCTGAGAGTACCCTATACTGGATAGATTTTCTATTGTAGTGGTTTGATAATGTGCGCCACAGAAATACACAGGATGTGATTCTGAACTTTCTAGGGTTTACAGCAATTTAAGTACATATTTCTTAATCTTGCTGTCACAGTCTTCCTATAGTGTGAAAAGAAAAGAGAATAACGTTTAAGGAATCCTATCCCTTGCCTGCTTGTTCTTACCATAAAGGAAGTTAAAAAGAGGTGGTTTTAAGTCTTGAAACAATGGAGAGGTAAGATCAGCTCTTGGTGTTCTTAGTGCTACTGGCCAAGCTGCCAAAGGCTTAGGAAAGATTGTCTGGACTTCTGGAAATCGTAGGATTTGATTACTGATAATGTCTTGAGATTTTTTTTGTGCTCTGCTAAAATTTGATTTTCTCTCCAACAATATCCATTGTGTTCACTCTACTGTTCATTTGCTTTTAACTTTTAAAAGGTCACTTTCATCATATTCATGTTGTAAATACTCCTCATGAGTAACTCAAGGTGATCTCTTCTATAAATTTTACTTAACAAATCAAAAGTATTGGATTGACTACTATCGTATTTTATCATAATTATTGAAAATTGTGCTTGCAAATTTGGTCAATGCCTTAATAAGGCCCCATTTCTTGCTAAGTAGTTCCTGAATATACCAAATTAGGACTACAGAGCATTATTCTTTGCTTTCACTTCCTGATAAAAGTAGCAATACTGTCGTTTTATGAAGACTGACACAGTAAACTGGGTAATTTTTTGCTCTACATAGTGATACCTACACTGAATTAGAGTAAATTATTTTAATATTTATAGAAGTGTTAGGCTTTCTTTTTTTGTCTACCCAGAACAGTAGCACACATAAGGCTGGAAGCAACACAAAACCAGTGGCTCTTAACAGATGTCTTTGATTCCTCCTGAGCAAATGTTGGACTGTAATTCAGATTTTAAGAAAAAGTTGCTCCAGAAGGACATCTTTAATTTATTTATATTCACATCTTGTTATGCTTTAAGGCTTTATTACCATTGAGTATAAGCTGAGTAAACTCATATGCAACATTGTTTTGAATCTTGAAGACAGAAATGTTTGCAATATATACATGTATATATATGTGCATGTGCGTATATATATTTATATATACATGTATATATGCAAACACAGAGAGGATATACTGCACAGATAAAATATAACAAGTTGATAGTAGTATTTCCATCACAAATAGAAAAATACTGATGTGAGAACAATAAACATTAGCACTTGGTATTTAATACTGTTTTTTAAATGCTGCTTTTTTTCTTTCTTGGGGAAGGGTGGGAGATTTTTAATGCAGAAGAACAAAAGAGGGAATCAAACTACTAAGTCAGTATTAGTATTGGGAATACTACTTTTGTTTTATAGGTATTTATATGACCCTCCTGACTAGGGTAACATCTGAATGTCTTGCAGTTTTTAACATGTTCTTCCTTACCTGTAAAACAGAGGAATGCTGTTGTCTACAATTCACCAATTGGAAAGTTGAATCACAAGAAAAAGCAAACACAGGGATTTAGAAAGCTTAAATTTCTTTGAGATATCTGACCTTTGTATCATCTACTGGATGTCTGTGAAGGCCACCATGCCAGCTGGAGCCAAACAGCTGTTTGACTATGGCCCTTATCAATCATCTCATAAGAAACTTTTGGTAGCAATAAGGAGTCAGGTGTTTTGTTTTCCAGATTCACTGTCATGCCTTTATCACTGGAGCATTAGTGAGGAACTTTGCTATGTTTTTACTACACACAGCACATTTTTCCGTTTTTCTGACCATAACATCTTTCCCTTGTTGGTATGCTGGTGTACCTTAAGCACAGCTGAACTTAGGACAGTTACTGACTGAAGGACATACTTCCTATTCATTTTTACTCTTGTAGGGGTAATGGTCCCCTTCAGGCAAACTGCAGCATTGTTGAACATGTGCCTGTTCCATTTCCTCATCATTCTTCAGCTTTACTGTAAATTTTTCCCTGTGTCTAATACCCATGGGTGCACAGGGTGCAGTATGTGTGGCTGGTTCACCTGGCTACTGGTATTTTCATAAAAAAACCTCTGCTGTTGTGATTTCAGCATTATTTGAGCAGTGGAGAATCAGCCCAGAAATCACATTGCTGTATTCAGTACTGACAAAACAGTTTCCTAGCATTTTTTCATTCTCCACGGGTGCTGGTGACACCAATTTCCTCCCTAGCACAGACCTAGTGATAGAAATGCAGTTGATCAGTTCTGTGATTTTCCATTGTCATTAGCTTTCAGCATATAAAATGAGAGAAGCTGATCGTGATCTTACACTAGTGTCACATCATCAATNAAAACCTCTGCTGTTGTGATTTCAGCATTATTTGAGCAGTGGAGAATCAGCCCAGAAATCACATTGCTGTATTCAGTACTGACAAAACAGTTTCCTAGCATTTTTTCATTCTCCACGGGTGCTGGTGACACCAATTTCCTCCCTAGCACAGACCTAGTGATAGAAATGCAGTTGATCAGTTCTGTGATTTTCCATTGTCATTAGCTTTCAGCATATAAAATGAGAGTGTCACATCATCAATTTCAAAGAAGAGACATTGATATAAGATTAGTGTGGTTGAGTGGCAAGTTGGAATGCTGCTTTCCATTTGTTTGAATAGAATGTCAGATATGAGAACTCAATGCTATAGGTAGACACTAGTGCATAAATTATTATCAATTTTATGCATAAAGGAAAGAAAGCTGTAAAAATGGAAATGATTTTTTTTAATTGGAATGAAAAAAAAAAAAAGCCATGTACTGGCCAGAGATCTTGGACACCAGTATCTAACAGAGAGAGAATGAAGAAAACTGAGGTTAGATTCTGACATATTGGAATAAAATTATGAAACTACACATTTTTCATTACAATAAAAAAGAGTGTTACTTCTTTAACAGGACACCTGAATCACTTATTTTTGTATTGTTGCTAAATTGGAACATTTTTGCCCCAGTGATTCATACTGCATGAGTAGATGGTCTTTGTTAGTTATCCTTTTCTCATTCAAATAAAAACATGAGCTTGTGTTACTGGCCACAAGCTATTTAAAGAGTTTCTCAGTATTTGAGGTCACTGGATTTCAAACAGGAAATGGAGACATGCTGTGGGAAAAATGTAATCTCTTGTGTAAATGTTTGAACAATACTGGCATAATGTAAAATTCAACCACACACACAAAGAATTAGAGGTAAACACCTCTATGTATGTGTGCACCAATGATACAAATCTGGCATCTGATAAGATAAAAATTTAATTGTTATTATGATTGTTACATCTATCTGTTATTATGACTCTTCTCATTAATCAGCCACTCCCTCAGTAAAGATCATGTGGATGTACACTATCTCCTGCTAATATGTATTCACATTCTTCATAAGGTTGCTGTGTAGAACAATATTCTGCTGAACTTCTGAGTCACTCTGAGGGACATCTAGTCCCATCCCTTCATTCCTTCAGCAAACCCCCTTGATCTGAAATGGCTGGGTCACTGTTCAGAGAGGAAGGAAAGATTCAAAAGGCCAGAGACAGAACAAACAAGAGGAAGTTTCACTCCCAGGTCTGGCAGATGGGGACTCCTCAGAGAAAGGAGGAATCCTGGTTTTCATCATATCTCTTACTATAGAATCATAGAACCATAGAACAGTTAGGGTTGGAAAGGACCTTAAGACCATCTAGTTCCAACCTCCCTGCCATAAGCAGGGGCACCTCACACTAAACCGTGCCACCCAAGGCTTCATCCAACCTGGCCTTGAGCACTGCCAGGGATGGACTATAAAATTGTTTTAATAGTTTCTTCTTAAGCAAATTCTTCCACTCCAAAGTAAATTGTTGGGGTTTTGATAATATGAAGAGGTAAGTTTGTTTGAAAACAATTTAGATTTGTGCAAAAAAGAAAAATTGCATGAGCACAAACAGTGGCTGTTTCACATGTTGTCTACCATGGCCCACCCCTCCTGGAGTATGATTTTGCTGGAGTCAACTGCTACCCTGAAGCCCATTTGCTTACTAGTTTGGATACAGCCAGCAGGACTGCTGACAGCTTGTACTTCTTAAAGTGAAACATATGCTCCACAAATATCTCCCTTTGTTTTCCAACTACTGGGCACAAGCACTTAATTCTGAACTAATAACGTTGTCTGCAGAACCACTACTGCTTGAATGGAAAGCAGCAGGATCAGACCTGCTGGCTGTCCATGGTTCAACCTCAGAAGTGAAGCCCAAGCACAGGTCTTTTGTACTTGTAAAGTGGAAACAGGATGAGAGGATTTAATTAATATCAGTTTGCTCTGAACCCAGACATAAACACACTAATATAGCATAACCGGTAACCAATGTATAACCATTTTTGTACACAGTGTCAGTACAAATAATGTTGTGGCCAGTAGCAGGACATACAGTGTTTTTTATCCTAACTATGCCTTTTGCTAACTACACAAGCCTCAGTCTGGTACCAACTTGCTGTGAGACCTTGCTGTGTCAGCTGGAACTTGGTACCAGGTGTCTCCTGTTATGATGTGAAGTTAAAACATGAGATAACAGTGAAAGCCTTCAAAGTATGGGCACATATTGAAGAGAGAGGCCAAAGAACTATGAGCTACTAGGTGGTGGTCACCTACTGGTAAAGAGCTGGCAAGACTGCTTTGATTTAAGACAAGAAGGTACAGTTAAGAAAGCAGAAAAGCCAAGTGACACAAGAAGGTACTTGCTACAGCCTGGAAAATAACCCTGCCTAAGCATTACCTAGCCTGTAGTTCAGGACACAGAAAAGCTAAAGGACTCAGAATCATACAGAGACTGAAGACATATGAAAGGAGACCTCAGACTGGGTGCAGTGGGAGCGGGAAAGATGAGATCTGCATCTAGTCCAGCTTCCCTGGTAAAAGAGCTCTCAGTCTGGACTGCCTCCATGTGTGTAACTAAGACCATTGAGGGCCATAGCCACCAGCACTGACTATGTGGCTTCAGCTTCATGGTACTGTATAGCAATGTGCATTTTGATAAATATCAGTCCAGTACCCTTTCTGTTTTGAAGTGTGATTTATCAGTCTCCCATCACAGAAATCTCTAACTTGTAGATACGTAGATATAGTCAGTAGCAACAACAGGCAAACAGTGAAGACACATTTTAGCAGAGATTGTTGCCTGTGACCTTTTCCTTGGAAGTCCTAGAAATTCCTTAGTATAATCTTAAATCCTTGAAATTTGATGACTGTTATGAGCTGCTCTGTGAAGCAGCAATGAAACGACTTGCCATTGTTGCTCCTTGTCGTAGGTTCATTGAATTGTGCCTGTGTTACAAAAGTGAACTTCAGTTTTCTTTACTGTATTTTTAAAATTAATAACTGTGTCCATTTTACCCATCTATTCCCAGCATTTTGCAGAACAGATGATTTTTATGCTGGTCTGCTTGAATTTTATTCTGACTTTTCTTGGACCTTACCTTGCTTTTGGTAGACTGCAATCACAGCTCAGAACTCTTGTAATATTTTAAAAACATAGAAACCTAAATGTTCTTGCCCACACACCACACATATTATCAGGATTATATCTCACTTTCCTTGTTTTCTATCTGCTTTTTCAGCAGGTGCTAATGGAATTTGCCTGCATTTTATGACAATATTTCTACTTGCATAATTTTGCGAAGTCTACTTTGTCACTACTAAGGATGATTTGGTCAGCAACAGGAGTAAGTCTGATTTTGTTAAAATTGAGAATTAGCATAAGGAACATTAATGATAATGTTCTCAGCAATCTAGACTCATTAATTTCCATGTTGCAAATCAGCAACAGGGTACAGCTAACTTTCTCTTCCAAGTACATAATTAAACAGAGAATGATTTTAGGACTGATTCTATATCCAGGACTGTCAAGCAGCTGGAATCCTGAAATATCCATTTTATCACTGAATACCTTGGTCCAATTTTTTCCAGATTTTAAGTAGAGTTTAATTACACATGTCCCCCATGATCCTTGCTGAAAAGTATTGTAAAATCTACGCATTTACAAAACATTTACTGGGAAGAGAGCACATCTTGTTAGGAAACATGTAAAGACTGGCAGTATTTTTCATTGTAACTGGCCTGAGAAATAACACTGAATATCTTAGAGAAAAAAATATAAGTTCACTTAGATTCACTTAGAAACAACAATAGAAACCTCTATGAAAGAGAAATCTCTGTCTTTTTTCTGCGATACCCGCAATAATTTTCCCTTGGTAAGCAATGTAGAAAAAGTTGATGGAATTCTAAAGAACCCTATGGTTTCAATCCATTCAAATTGTTTCCATAATGTAATGAGCTGAAACCTACAACTTTGAGCAGGCAATTCCTACAGTATCTGCGTTACAGAAAAGGAGGCAGTAGAGTACATGGTTAAACAGGACTCAGTCAAATGGTTGGTCATCAGGGATGGAAAACTGATATTGCTCTGCAGTTAAGGCTAAAGCATTTGACTAAGGGGTTGCAACTGCATCCTTCCTAGTCAGGAGGTGTAATGCATAAAGACAAGCTCACAGTGTCTCCAAATAGGGAACTTGAAGAGTATAAGCTGTCACTGAATTTATTGATGACAAAAAACAAGAAAAAGCTCAGCACATTTTCCTAACAATACCAAGCATTTTTGAGGCACCCCCAACCTTTCAGTGATACCGAATAAATTGGATAGCTGATGCAGTGTCTCAGTTATATTTGCCAAGTAGATAATGGGGAAAGAAGAATGAACAGATTGTGCTGTAGAAATAAGAGATGCTTGTTGTTCCCTGATGATAGAAATTATGGAATTCTGTAGGATTTTTTTGTTAAGTAGTTGTCTTACCTTTGGGTTGTTCCTCTCAAGCATAACTCCATACAGAGTCTTGCCCTTGAAAGCTATAAATGTTGACAGGAACCAGGACTTTTCCAGTTTCCCCAGTGCTGTGCTTTAATCATACTACCCTTTCATACTTCAATTTTCCTAGCTATAACTTTTTTTTCCTAAAGGTCTCTGAAGCTTTATGCATTAATCTGAGCGCTTTGAGATCTTCAGCTGAGAAATATGTAGGTTCTTGTTTTATTACTATTATTAACTCATCTCAGGTAGAAATTACTTGCTCCATATTTTACAACTCTTTCAAAGCATGCTACACTAAAAGCTGCCTTTGTATCCTGAGAATCAAATGGTGAACATGAAGAAGGAAAAGTGTAGAAGAAAAGCAGAAATATTCAGAGACATATGATTTTGTTTACCCCCTGATTTTCTGTATGCTTAGATTTCATATACAGCATTTTGTTGTAAAGAATTGGCAATGAAAATTAAGAAATTCATATATGGAAGAAGTAATTTGTGTCTGCCAAGTACTAAAAAATATGAAACAAGAATATATGTTCCATTACAGATACTCCATTTTGATATGTGTCCATCCATTGACACCGTAGCCTAGGAAGCTGGAGAGCACTTACCTCTCCTGTTTAACTTGTTATTTGAAGAAGCAGTGGTTGCTGATAACTTGCCTGCACTTCAATTATTTGCCTCACTTGAATTATACAAGCAAATTTAAGTAGTAGTCTTTCCCAACATGGAAACGATAAACCTCTAAGTAAAAGCATTTTATACCAGAACAGCAACACCTACAGGGAGAGAATACAGGGCTTTTGGGAGATGTCCAGTCAGCAAATAGTTTCATGGCTTGATGGCATGGCCTGTCTTTCTGCCTACAGATTTTCTTGCAGAGCTCATCTGCTCATCAGCGTTCATCTCTGTCCCCTGCACTCTGCTTCAAGAAAAAACTCCTAGCCAGTGTAACAACGTGTCTGTATTATTCTGACCAAATAGACTGGGACCATTCACATGAGCCCCTTCTCTGAGGGAAGATGTAGAGACAGTCACCTTCAGCAGTGATGGGACAACAGGCACCTGGACACAATGAAGCTGTCAGAATACCATCTGGAGCCAGGAAAGGGCTGCCTGCTTTATTCCACACCAGTACAAAAACTCTGGGACAATCAACCTATGCTCATCTGGATGGGATCCTTCTGAGGGTGGATTCCTATGGGTGTTTGAATTGGATCTTTAACTAAAGGTGGATTGATACAGGGATAACCTGGAGGAACACTGCAATGATTCAAATGTTACTGAATGCTGGCTTTGTTTTCAGTTGTTTCAGCCATCAACTGACTTGGAGGTCAGCACTACTACTGCTGTATGTCTCAATGCCCCAAAGACTAAAAGCTTCCCTCCTGACGTAGTCTTTTCATTTGTCTCCAACCCACCAACAGAAGGTCAATTGACTGCTTTAGGAATAAGAGTACTGGTGTGCAGCAAATCTGTAGCCTTGAATAGACTGGCAAAAAGGAAGCATAATTATTATCAACTTTATTTAAAATAACAGACCTGAAATAATGCCTTAGCTTTACCAGCTGGTGTTTCCTCTAAGCTAATTTAAAGTACTAAACCTGTTATCAGGCATTCATTCCAAAGCTTTTTAACTGCATTAATGGATACATGCACAAGCATATTGGCTTGATATTTACTGTCAGTGCGTCAAATGGGACTCAGAGGGGGTGTGCACAAAATCTCATTGCTGCAATGCTATATTGAGTTTTGGGGTCCCCAGTGTGTAGTGATTGTCTAGCTGTAAGTGGTATCATATGGCTTTACTATTACTGCCAGTCCTAGGTACATTAGCAAGCGTACTGTATCTCTTTTGTGTTCGCTCCTTCTATGTTCTCTGATAAAGAACTGAGTACAGCCTCCACTGATGCAAATTAAGCTAACTTTCATTAGTTTCAGTGGGAGCAGGCTTTTAATGACTGCATTTGTATGTGTATGCATCTATCACATGTTGCTAGCTTTGGCAATGAAAAAAGGGTGTCCAGTGGGCAGCTGGAAAATTTCAGCTTTGGGTGAGTACTGCTGACATGAGATCTTCATAATCAGAGGCCAAGAGAAATTCTAGAGGGCCTATGGTCAAATTCAAGCTGTTGACAGTGTACAGGGCTATACTTCAACAGATTCGGTCCTCTTAAGGCAGAGATGTGTGACTGCAGTTCTTTTGCTGACCGATGAGTGTGTGTGAATCACAGCCCAAGTGGTCTCTGTAGCTCAGCAGAGGTCCACTTGCAGTCACTGCGGTCATGCTCAGTGTGAATCTTGCCAGGAGCTGAGCCAGCTCTGTGCCTCTTGGCCTGGGAATGGCTGGAGTGCATCTCCACCCATGAGAGCAGTCAGAGCTCAGTTCAGGCTCACCCTGGTGCCAGGAGGACGGAAGGGCAGGGTGTAGAGGCACACGAGCTGGCTTGGTATCAGCTGGTACAGACTGAGTGAAAGTATAGCCAGTCATTGCAGTATTAGTATAATATTGTGATCAAGCTAAACACATATTCCAAGAGTCAGTATTAATAGCAAGTGCTGCCTGAGCACAGCAGACCTTCACTGTTACATCCTCCTGTAGTGCTGTACTTGTTCAAATACACCTGCCACAGGCTTCTTTTGCAGGGCAAATAAACTTCTGTCCTCCTTCACCCTCTATGCTCTGATGTTGTAGCTGGAGTATTCAGCTGTCTATGCTTCTGTTTAGAGTGGAGGCACTGTATAGCTTTTAAAAAAGGTTTATATTTTAAGGTTCCTGAGAAGCCAAAATTATCTGACAAACTGAGCACTTGCAAGTCCCAGATGACAGCCAACAGCTGAAATATGCAGGAGAGTGAGCCCTGTGTCCTTTCTGGAAGTTAATTTAGTTCATTTGATGGTGCAGTAGGAAAGCAAAAGCTGGCTTTTTCCAGCAGGCTGAGTCATCAAACAAGGATTTAATTTCTAAATGGTAATAGTAAGTGATGGCCTTTACTGGTGAGCGCTGGAAACTGCCTTCCAAAGTAAAGATAACACAGGAAAAATTAAAAAGTAGGACACAGTCAGCAAATTCTTAAACACTCACTGCTGCATGCTGGTGTTGGACACTAAAAGCTTTTGATGACCACTGAGCTGAATTATTTTTGCTGATATAATCTTGCTTCTGCCAGATCGATTGTGCCTGGCCTATAAAGATTATAACCGTGTTTTGCGACACGTAATGTTGAGCAATCACTGTGGCTGGCTGGTGTGGCAGTCTAATAACATGCACTGGGTCATTTTGACAGATGTGAAACTATCCAAAGGCCAAATGTAAGCTTTTTTTTTTTGGTAAACGTCTGTGAGCTGATTAAGATTTCTGATCCTCACATACAAATGATTTCATGCTGCTGGATTCTGCCTTTGAATTAGTAATGTTATGCTCAGCACCAAGCCTGGTGCAGGAGGGTGAGGCACCTTTGAGTGCATTTATGCCAGCAAAATAATTTAGGTCAGCAGTACAGTCCAGAATGAGTCCCAGTCTTACTGCACTTACTGTACATCAGTTTATATTGTGGTTTGGTCTCACAGCATACAGACTTAATTCTTTTTGGAGAAACTTAAACTGTGAGATAGTTTAGGATCTCATGATGAGTTTAGGCTCTCATCCAATGCACTCTGCTTGCTAAGGGATGCTAAATTCCCAGGGCCAGACTAGCTCCAGTCCAAAGTTAAATCTCCCAGTGTGTATCTGTTAGGCACTCAGTACCATCCCACCTCCATTGCACTGCACTGCTTTTTAATGTAGGGGAAGTCTTAGGATAGGATCCAGTGCATGAAGCATCCCCAAGCCCTCATGCCCACCAGGGAGAAGGCTCAAAGCAGGAACAAGAGGGAGGGCAGGGAGTGAGCAATCAGCTGTGATCAGCCCAAGAGGCTTGGTCTGCCTGACAACTGCAGGACAAGATGTCTCTGGAAAGAAGTGCCCACATCTCTTTCTTCTCAAAACTAAAGAAAGGGTCAGTCTTCATAAAAGAAAACAAAACAAAACTGTGTGATGGCCCTTTGCTGATGCCCTCTTTCTTCAGCATCAGGAAGGTTAGAAAATATGCTTGTCTTTCAGAGATTTTTAAGGTGGGAGTGGAAATTTTTCCTTTTCCCATTTGAAAGTTGGATTTCTCGCATGTACTTTTGCACTAAAGCTCCATGGACAGACCACTCACTTCCTGTGTGCCTGCATTGCATATTTTGTCTCTGCTGAGTCATGCAGTGGAGATATTGGACAATATTAAACCTACAAAATTAATAATGCCACACATTCAGTTACTGCTCAAATTCATTTTATACCCTTATTACTAATTTATTACTTTAACATTGCAACATCATTGCTTGAAAATGTACTTAGGGACACCTTCATTTGGGTAAATGCCTAAATATATAGTTTAAACAGTTGGGTGACTCATTAGATAGATAGGGATATAGCTTTTGCTTCCCATGAACCATCTTTATATTACACTGAACTTGGAGAGCATCCCTCCAAATTTTCTAGTTATTTTTTGGAATCTCTATTATAGAAAGTGAAAATAATCTACGAGTCTGGGGCTAATCCCAGAAAGTATAGACAATGTGTTCTGAAAGTGGAAAAGCATCATTCTGGCCTTGCAGAATACAGGATTCCCAGAAGGGGATCAGTTATGTGCTGCTTCACACTTGCTTCTGAGAGCTGGTTGTTCTACAGTAACCCACTTACAGGGGTTTTTTGAAACAGCTTCTTGAGAGTTTTGAATAAACAGGCTGCTTGCAGTTTTAAGGCAAGAAGAAAGCACTCTGCATGGTATAAATTCTTAAAACAGTAACTGTGCTCAGAATTTTTCTGGTCCAGTTTTCTTCCCTGACACATGACTTACACAACAGAGCTTTATAGACAATAGATTGACAGCTATACTGTATTTCTCTAGTTGGAAAGTGGGTAGAACATCTTTTTCTCCTCTTTTTGTCTGAAGAATAGCGAAACTCCTTCTTGAAATAGGTTTTATAACAAAACTCAAAAGCCAGAGCTGAGTTTCTCATATCAAGTTAAGCAGTAATTTCACTAGATGGGAAAAAAATAGTAGCAGTGGCATGACCACTGAATCTAATGCTTTTTACAGTTTGTGTGCAGAGGCAGAACTAAAGTTTGTTTGAATCAAAAAATCTGGATTATTCCAATGTGATTTATACAAAGATTATAGAGACCTGGTTTAAAGTTTAAACCTGTTTTAAACTTTGGTTTAAACCAGTTTCAGCTCATCACTACTGACCAGTCTAACATTGGAAAACCCTTATGTTAGGTTTGCTTGAATTTAAATTCAAATATGAAACTTCAGACAACATAAAATGAACCAAGATGTTTGTTAATAAAAACCTTAAGTGGGCTGAAAGTCTGAGTTTTTCAGTACCGTTGCTTGGACTAAAGCCAGCTGCTCTAATTTCAAATACCTTAGCATTGTTAAAGCAGCTTCAAATTATTTACTGTGATTTAGAAATTGTTTGATAAACCACTTTCATACAACTTGTTAGAACATGACTTGGAAAGAAGTTTGATTTTGATCTTGTTTATAGTAGCAAATAAAATATCTCCCCAGAAACTGATTGTTACCTTTACAGAAATGGAAATGAAAACAAAGCAGCTCTATTAAGTGCACACTTTCAAATAATCTCCTACAAAAAGTAATGTAAAAGGAAAATCAAGGCCCTGCAGTTAATAGAGTAATTGTAGAAATGCAACATGAATGATATGAATCCAGTTACACAGTAAGAATAGGAAGGAAATTACTTTCCTACCTCATAGCAAATTTTGAAAGAACTGAATCCTTCTAAAACTACCCTTGAAATTTTCAGTGTTTTCATGAGTTAGATTTAAAAACGTAATTTCCTCTGGGCAGAAAAAACTTTTGCTGTGAATCTAACACTTCTGAATCTTTTTAGATCAGAATATATTTGATTTTGTAATGAAAATGATTTGACTTACAAGCAGAATTCCTCAAAGGCAAAACAGGTCACTGTAACAATTATGAAATTATTAGAAGCACAACATGATTTTATTTCACTTGGTTTTTTTTTTCCAATAAATTAAAGGCTTAAAATGAAGAGGTTTTTTGTTTGTTTGTTTGTTTTTGACAAAAAGCAGTCTTTGAAAAGGCTAATCAGTTTCCTAGTCAATTCTGGTGTGTTCAATCCACCTTGAGAATACCATTTTTTGATGAGTCAGCTTGAAGCACAAATCCAGTTATTTTTCAGAATCTCATTTCACATTCTATGTTTTTATTTTGTCAGTTCTATTCTTCTGAAGTATGAACGTGCATGACTTATTACATTGTCTAAAGACTTGAATGAACACTGTGAATTACCGTATCAATGTCTTTGTGCAGAGGCAATGCTGTCTGGGGAGCAAAAGAATAACAAGGAGAGAAAAAGCACATGTAGAAACTATATTTTAGGGGGAACTGGCCCACTGATACTTGAAATGTAGATAGCTAGAGGTTTCCTCTTTCAGAAACCTCTTGGTTCATTTTTTGAGTATTAATTATTAATAAATTATTTGGCTAATTGTAAACACGAAACAAACCACAAACCTTTAGTAATCAGCTGTGTGATTTGCACAGTAGAGAGTTCAGATACTTGACAAAGCCCTTGAGTTACAGAGCCACTAGAGTTGTTGGGAATAATCCATAAGCAGTGTTGTTGCACTGAATTTTCCCAGGTAGCTGCAGAAAACAGGGAGTGGTAGCTTGGAGAAGATTGCCTTAGTTGTGACTCATGGGTTTTGTGATGCAGCATGTCACTGTGCTTCAGGGAGTAGCAATATCTGACTGCATGCATGCTCTTATGTCCTTGCAAATGAGAGATAATGTGGAATAGCTACAATCTACTTCATCAATATGTATTATCTTGTTTTCCAAAAACTGAGAATATAAACATGATTCATGACTGTAGCTCAGCTGATGAACAGCCGTTTATGAAACTGGAAAAATCCTGCCTGTGTCCCAGGCTTTAGATAGCAGGTAACTGGTGCTGAGAGTCCTTCAAGATGAGGTGTCTTACCAGTGCTCCCTGTGCTTCCTCCAATATTTGGGGTTAAAGGGTAGAAATCTGTGTATACAGTGGGGAAGGAGATTTGCTGAATATGCTAAAATGATATCCATGTGGCTCTAGAGCAGAGTGCTCTGCTCTGTGGCCTCTGAAAAACATGGGTTAAAAGTACCTGCGGGAGATGAAGACACCATCAAATGTACAACTGCTCCTCTGGAGGAAATTCTGGGTGTAAAACCAGATAAGTATCAGGACTGTTTGATACAGTTCTTGCAAATGCAAGCATGGCCTTTGTTAAATATTAGATTCTGATTAACAGTTATCGTATATTTTATTCCCTGAAAAATATGGAACACTGTTGATCTGTGCTGTTTTTCAAGCTCCATGTAAAGACAAAATGTCAGGAGAATTTGTTGAACTTGTACTGGCTTGCTTTGGGAGCAGGTGGAGAACATGTTCTTTTGGAAG
This sequence comes from Agapornis roseicollis, assembly GCA_002631895.1. Taxonomy (NCBI): domain Eukaryota; kingdom Metazoa; phylum Chordata; class Aves; order Psittaciformes; family Psittacidae; genus Agapornis; species Agapornis roseicollis. The sequence goes on along the minus strand of NDXB01012514.1, from coordinate 57,140 downwards.
CACTTTGTTCAAATGACTCGATTTCAGGATCATTAACCTTATGCTATAAGCCACAGAAAATTTCAAGAGAATCTGAGTAAGCCTGTGAAGTTTTGAATGCTCTTTGATAGTGACCTTTTAAATCACTCCATGAACTGGAAATAGTAGTGTTTCACATAGAAAGGAAATGTACAGTATGCTTGTACAAGAGGATCACAGTAGGTCATGGAAACAAAGACCCAAGGGAGCAGTTCCACTCTGGCTCACAGTCTCTATTTGTAAACGCCATGTGGCCTGGATGTCAAAACACTTGGCATATCTTCTTTAAATGATTTGTCATGATAGCTTTTAAAGTTCAGAGCACTTGTTCATGGCCTTTCTTGAAAACCCACAATAAATATTGTCATTGCAGATGAACTTGATGGTCTTTGAAGTTGTTTTGATCCTAAAAATAGTAATAGAACCTATGTGGAAGATTTCATTTTACAAAATAAAGACTCTTGTACACTTACAGCACAAAAAATACTTAAAAATCCTTTTTTTTTCTTTTCTCCACCTGAGAATCATTACTGAGGAAGTGCTGTGTCAGGCTGCATTCTGCTAGCACTTTGCATTTCAGTGTGATTTTGCACAGGGAATTTCATTCTGAAAGATGGAAAAGATCGAGCCTAATTCTGCACCATTAAACCTCCAAACCTTTACAGCTAGTCTTAGTAGAAGCAGTAACAATGCAAACCCCTAGGTGATCCTTCAGCAGCAGTACCAGGAACAGGGAAATGGGTAGAGATACATGGTAGTAACACTTTCAGAAGATGAAAGCTGAGAAGCAAATCTCGGGTTTTTTTCCTTCTTGAGTGAAAAGTAGCCTGAAAAGCCATTGTAGAGTAAACTAGTTCTACAACAGAAGGGGTAGCTGTGGGAGAGGAAGTGCTGGAAGGAAAAAGCAGTTATCTTTTGGGCAAATAAGAAAGCATGTAACATGCAGAGGGTTTTTTCCTTAAGACCAGCAGGGAAAAAGTTCTTAAGCCTGGAAAGCAGAACAGCTTAAGTAAGGTCCAGCTTTATGGTGTCACAGGAGGCTGGCCCCATTACATTTTTCTTGAGATAACCAACTTGTGTTTTATCCTCAGTAGTTTTCTTTTACCCAATTCATTTTGCCATAAGGGATCTTGTGTTTCAAACACTACCTGAGAAAAACATCTGGAGGCTGTGGTCTCATTTTGCTAAGTAAATTAAAGTGAAATATTGGTGCTGTGACTGTCTGGATGCATTTTTTGCTTTTTGCTTGTTTTGAACTAACCTACCAAGATTTCTTGTTTCTTCCTTTTCTAAATTTGCTTTGATTCTTAGGATTCTTTCCTTAGCTTTGTCCTTACTTAGTTTTGCTTTCATTATGATTTTGTTCGGTTTTATTAGGATAAATCAGTCTATGATTCTCCTCTGATTTTGAAGGCAATTTTTGCAGGAAAAAATGCTGTACAGAGTAAAGCTGCTGTTTCATACAATTTTCTTGATGGAAGCAGTAGTGAATCTTAGTCTGACCTAACCCTCTGGGTCACATGTGTTTAAATAGTAAGAAAAGGCTACATTCAGTTTCTAATGATCTCCATTGAAAAAAAATTTGTAACAACTGCAACTCATAATCCATTCCAGATGCTAAACTGCACCTTCCGGGTACTTCAGAAAGAATAGCACTCACACAGAGATAACGTTCGTAAAGGCCTTAAAGAAAATAGACCCTACCCTTTGCCTGAAGGAAGGAAAGCAGAATTCCAATACCATCTTGGAAAAGCAACTGGTAGAGTTAAAAGTGTGAAGGACTGGCAATCTTGAAGAAATGGTAGCAATGATCCTCAAATGAGTACTTCTCCAACTGATTTACTGACGTGGTTAACGCCACAACCATTCTTCCCTGTTTATGTTGCACTAGGGGCTCATTGCCTAGCTCCTAGTCAGCTCACTAGATCATTCAAAAAAAAATACTACTTGTTTTGTCTGTTATCCTGTTGCTGCTCCTTTTAGTGCCTCTGAATACTGTTTCTACTGCTGTTTCTTGACACTGTTTTGCTGTTGCTATTCCCTTTTGCTGCACACATCTCAGCATTGCAAGCAGTCACAGGTGCATGTCTGAGCCCTAGTCCCTACCTCTTGACTTTAAAACCCAAATCCAAGTTTGACTATAGGTATTTTGAATGAGATTAGTCTCAGATAACTTCATCCATCTCTTACAAAGATTCTTATGTCCGAGCTAATCTTGCTTGGTTCCCTCCACAGTTATAGGAGAGTAACTGCTTTTAGGGCATGATTCATCTCATCCTGATAGTGATGCTTAAAGTAGGTCAGGCAAATTTCACCAAATGCATGTTCCATATAATGGGGTTCCCAAAGTGATTTTCTCAGATGTATACATTTATAGTCTAAATTTAGATGAGGACTGAATCAGGAGGATATTAGAGTGAAGCATCATGTATAAATATCTTGTTCTTTTATTAACAGCAGGAGATGACAAGCAAACAGAATGAGGGCTCTTGCCTAGAGGGATTTTTTGTTAGACCCAGAATGGCCATTCCCATGTTCTGGAGGAAAGTCACCTTTTGTGTCTAATTACACTTATTGTGTATGTCCAGAAAAGTGGCTGCAGAGGTCTAAATTGAAAGATCACAGGATGAGCTGTAATTTGCAGTGTGAGCACACTGCTGGAGAGGAATAAGCATTACACAAGCCCTCTACTTCATCCTTTCTGCTGACAGTGAAGAGTCTTTTTCTCTTCTGCTGTTTCTTATCTTTGTTTAAACTTTCATTTTGCTGTGACAGCTGTGACACTGCTTGGTGTTACTTCTTCACCTCCAGCATGGGGCAGGATGTCCAATAGTCTCTTAAGTAAAAGTTCAGATATTATATTAATCCCATCTTTAAAATGTAGGGTTTTTTTTGTTGTTTTTTTTTTTTTTTTTTAAC
>NDXB01012514.1:15337-53536 GCA_002631895.1 Agapornis roseicollis | reverse complement strand
GGAGGGTTTTTTTTTTTTTTTTTTTTTTTTTTTTTTTAACACAAATGACCCATTATGGATGCAATGTGCATAAAAAGAAAAAAAGGAGAGAAAAACTACAGAAATTAGGCAAATATTAGTCAAGCCATTTCCTCTTTTCTTAAAACCAACAAAATGCCAATCAAACAAAAATCAGGCCAGATAGGCCGATGTTATAGAATCACAGAATCTCAGGTTGGAAAGGACTCCAAGGATCATTCGGTCCAAGCTTTCTAGGCAAAACAAGAAATAAACTAGATGTTCCTATTAATATCAGATTAACTTCCTGAGAGGAATTACATATGTAATGATTTTAGAATTTATTTACATCACTTTAAATCTTCTTATGATTTTTTTCTGTTTTATTCAAATTGGATTCTATTTTCATCTCATTTAAAATTCATCAATTCAGAAAAATCAAACATATTTTGTCTGCCAGTGAATAGAGTGGGGATAATAGAGAATGAGACAGTGCTCACATGGAGATGAGTGATAGAAAGTTAAGTAAAAGTGCACTGGGAAAGTATTTGACACTGTATGTGGTTTCTTTGTCACAAAGGAATACTATCGCAATGACAAAGGCATGATTATATCCTGACAGTCGTTTTATCAGATGTGCAGTGTGGCTGAAGTTGAAAGGCACCTCAGGAAGTCACCTAGTTCAGCTACCCTGCTCAGCATAGGGTCAGGTGGAGGTTGCCCAGGGCTATGAGCAGTTAGGTTTTGAATCTCCCCGAGAAGAGAGTCTTCAAAGACTCTCTGGACAATCTGTTTCCATATCTGAACACTCTTTACAGCCAGTTAGCCTCTAGTTGGCTAAAGCTGGTTGGCCAACTCATCAGCTTCCATTGTGGTAGTCTCCATTTCCCAATTTGAGAAACAGAGGTGCTGCTGACCTCTGCCTCAGGCAGCTGGGGTTGGAACTCGTGAGACTGCAAATCTCAGGAAGGATCCAGCCACCCTTTCCCTGATCACATCGATGCTCTGCAGGCTTCTGGCCTCCTCCTGCTGTGAGAGTATCTGGGTGGTCACAGCCTCCCACAGACGACTTTTCCTGGCAGAAACAGGCACCCTGGTGTTCCTCAAAGGGTTCCCAGGAGTCCCTTGACAGTCTCAGTAAAAGTTCCCAGAAGATATATAGGACCTCAATGTGGAGCCCAGAAACCACTGCTTGAACTGTGGTGTCTGCCAGCTGTGCTGTGGGGCTCTGTGGGACTGGAGGAAAGCAGCTGTTGCCATGCAGTGTTTTTTTGGGAAAAAAAGAAAAGTTATGAGCATCAAGGAAAACTAACCACAAACAGAGGAAGACAAATTGTTCTGCAGACAGTAATGCACACTTCTAAAAATACTCTTATAGGTCTTATCAGTCCTTGAGATTTCTGAGAACGTTTGAGAATCTTGATATATGAGTGTGTTGTTGTATCAAAGACCTCTGAAAACTTTTCTCTTTGAAAAGCAAAGATCAGATTAAGTCACGCTGTCGCAGGAGCTGTCAATTCTCACAGTCACTGTGAGTAGCTTCTTAATGGAGTGTTGTGATAAATCTGAATTGTTTGTTCTGCTTTTATCATGTTGACTTTTATAGTACGATCTATCATGGAAAGCTTTAGTGAGAAGAGTCTTTTTGATTTATTGAAATGAAAATACAGATAATATCCAATATTTCTAAGTGAACTTTTTTAGAAATTTCACCTCATGTGAGGTTTTGACATTTTAGTTCAACTGCTGTCAAAAAGAAATGTAGAAGAACTTAATGGTAACATGGAACAGGAACTCCAAAATTTGTCCACCTGCAACACACTTTGAAATAGATATTGTGGTGTTTCTTTCCTCTTATGCCTATCCTATTCATTTAATACTTCTCAGAGAGTTATGTTTCAGCAGTAAAATTGGTACTGGGTGAGTAGATTTCAGTATATGCTCTAATGAGCTTCATGTGGGAACAGAAAATGTTTTCAGAGTTGCTTGCATAATCTTACACTTCTGGCTGCATCTTTCATACTTGCTGTGTTTGAGCAGCACCAATGTATAAACATCAAGGACCAGATTTTCCCTGAAGTCTTTATGAAGACTGAATTGTGTTAGGAAACAGGATGAGTGTTGTCATTGAAAAACTAGTAGTTTTAAGTTTTTTTTATATCTAATATACTCAATGTTTTCTCTTTTCTGAAGAACAGTTACTTATAGTGAACCTATTTTCCGTTTTTCACTTTTGACCTATTTTCACTTTTGACTTATTCACTTTTTTGACCTATTTTCACTGTTGACTGTGAAACAATCAAAAAAATGGAACAAATGGAACTGTGTTCGAAAGACATATTGCGTTACGTTCTGTGAATTAATGTTAGCCAGAGAATATGGACAGAACTGATTACTCAAGCAGAGGGCTCGGTTTGGTAACTCCAGTAGTAATTCTGTTTCGCAGAAAATAATTTCTGATCTGCTCTTGCAATAGCTATCATCTTCTTTAAAAGGTTCTTTCTTGGAACTTACAACTTTTCATTTGAAGATAGTTTCCTATTTAAAGATTATAGGATTTACAAAACCCTAACAAAACCCATACTGTGAAAAGTGTTTACTTCTGCTTTAGTGCGACAGGCCCGTGAAAGTAGAATTAGATGTGAATAATAAAATTTAATTATATCAGCTTATAGCTGATTCTGGGATCTAAATCCTGTGGTGATGGGCTAAACAAATAAATACCAGATTTTATCTGAAATTTCTTCATCTTTTCCTCATTATTGACTCTTAAAAATGTCACTGCAATAGGAAGGTTTGGATATGAAGGAAGGTTTGGATATGAGTGCTGTTTCCACCTCATTGGATTTTCTTCTATCAAGCCCCTCATATGACTAATTTCTAGTCCAGCCTTAAAATAAACAGCTGCATCACTGAGAAGTTGTCATTTCAAATGCTCCCTTCTACCCTGTATAAAAAAAATAATATGAAAGTCTGTGGTAGGAAGGAGCTAACTTAGTACAGATCAGATTCTAAATCCTTGGGGATTTTCTTTCTATGATTTCTCTGAAGAGGTTCTTTACAGAACGTCAATGATCTTTTCTTAAGCAAACGTGATGGAAGCTTAGACTCAACAGTCTTTATGGACCTCTCTAGGAGAAAACAAGGGAAAGATTTACATTTCAAAATTAGGGTGCCTTCCTTTGTATGCACAACTGGTGATGCCTCACTTTTTTGATAGAGCATGTAGGAAATTTGCAACGTGGCTGCCTGAATTAACTGCTAGAACTAACTTCTATATATCCATGCCACAACTTCCCAATAGTAACAAGGAAAAAGGCTTTGCTTTTCAATGCAGCAGCCATCACTGGCCTTTATTTTTCTGTCAGCTGAAGGTTTATTTCCTTTTCACTGCAATGTGATATATCTCTACAGATATATCTATATATTCAAACTGTAATATGTCTGAGCCTGCCAGCTCTAATGGAGGTCTATGAGCTTTTTGTGGTCTTTCATATTACAAATTAGCATCAAGACAACTCAGAATGTCCATCTAAGGTTTCCCATAGCATTAGTGGGTTACTGAAGGAGTGGTGCATAACCTACCTCACTTTCCAACCATCCAAATCTGAGGAGGAAAACAGTTAGTACACCTCTGAGTTTGGGTTACAGCATGTAAGGACAAGCTATGTGCAGGCAGACTAAGCTGACCTCACAAGTACTTTGCGCATGCAGAGACTGTATAATATCGAACCACTGAGTAATTGGGATGCCCAGATGACAACAACCTTTATTCATTTAATATTCATAGTGTTCTGTTTTAGGCAGTATAGAAGGAAAAGGCTGTTAAGTTCTGTGTTGCCAGAACTACTATTTATGTAGTTTTGATCGCCTTTTTTATGCCTTATTTCTGAAATTAACTGTTTAACTTTCTCACATTTTTTGATCATATTTATGCAATAAGATAATGAGAGAAATTTATAGGAGGAATGTTGTCTTCTTTCATTTTGAAATTTTTCACATAAAATCAATGCTGATATTATGCAAAGTGAAATGAAAATGACCTTTGTTTATAGAAAAAATACTTAAAGCAATAAAAAAAAAAAGCAACTTAAGCATTTTTCACAAAAGTTCAAATAACATTTTATTTAACCACTAATTTAGAGTTATTTATCCCATANTCAATGCTGATATTATGCAAAGTGAAATGAAAATGACCTTTGTTTATAGAAAAAATACTTAAAGCAATAAAAAAAAAAGCATACTTAAGCATTTTTCACAAAAGTTCAAATACAGTATCATTTAACACTAATTTAGAGTTATTTATCCCATAGGAGTAATCCCAGGACTCCAGCACTTGCTGGAATCAGGGGCTTGATTCATCTTAAGTGTATACTCGGTTGTTTTCCAATTGAAATCATGAAACATGATCCTACCCAGAATGAAAACACATTCTGGGTTCTTCCTCCCAGTATAAGACTCTTTGTAACACTATTTTATTTGTATGTCAAGACAGTGTGTTTCAGAGATGTCTCTTCTCTGTGAATAACATTTTGCCAGACATCTCTAAGAAACAGCTACTGTGGGTCAAGGTCACTGGAATCATATCTCCTCAGGACACATATTTTGGGCATCTGTCACTGAGAGCCTCACAGATGTTAAGTTTATTATGCATCCCTTATTTTTTGCCACTATCATTTATTTCTCTGTAGTCACTGCAAAAAACATTCCACTATCATTTCCAGCAGTAGTCAGAAAGTTAAGCCAGAAAGTTAACCACTGAAAAAGCCATTGTTAGATCATCCTACAACTCAGTTCATGCCCAAAGCAGAATTATTACTGCATAGTTCCTCCCCACACCCTTCCTATTTTGTGGCTGACCCCTAAACTTTGCTCCTTGGGTCTCTCTCCTCCCTAACCCCAGGTTTTGGTGAGTGCCTGAAAACCCCTCCTGTTGTGACTGCTCTCCCTGTCCCATGAATGCCGTGGTCCCCACCAGGAGTAGCACCTGCCTACATTTGTGAATACAGACTGAAATCCTATTTCAATTCCTCTAGCTGGTATAAGGGCTGGAAAAAAAGCTGAAGGGGATAAATTTGCACTTATCTTTGAAAACAAGCATTGGAATAAATGGGAATCTCACTGTATTTTAATAGAGGCTGAAATTTAATAAAATTTAATAAATAATTTACCCTTTTACAGAATTGAACGTTTGGAATAAACAAAATTTCAGAGCAAAAAATGTTGCTATTTTGGGAACGTGAGAGTTAGAACCCTCACAAACTTTCAAACATTTCATACCCATTCAGATGTAGGTGCCAAAATCTCAAAATTCCTCACAGGAATACTCTGTTGCTAAAAACACCAAGCAGCATCTTTGCTGCTGCCAACCCTGCAACTTCCACTACAAAGTAAGACAGTGCAACTATCTTCAAGTGACTGTGTCTGGTAAACTGAGATCGAGTGACATCAGTCATGAGGCAGCTGCATGATGGGTGATGTCTGATAATTTTTTCAAGTAATTTGATTCTTCCATAAAGAGCCAGAGTTTCAAAAGAGTTCATAGCTCAGTAGCACCATCTGCAGCTACAAAAGCAATGGCCAAGCTTGAAAAAGCTACCTCCCTATGGCCAGCTTCTCCAAAAGCTGTGGAAAACCTCACTAGTACTCTAGCCATGTGAATTGGTGAACAGTACAATACTAACCTGGTGAGAACTAGCTGGTAGCTTAGCTTTCTCATTGCTACCTGAGAAATATCCAGAACTGCCTTGAACCGTGAATAGAAGGCTACAAATTTTGCTTAATATAGTTTGGGTTCTGAAGAGGTTCTGGAAGTGGAAAAGCAATTATGTAACTCAAACCTGAAGCGCATTGACAGATTTGTGTAGGGGAAGTTTTCACAGTGCCTTTGCTATGTGCCTATATTAAACCAAGGCTATTAATAGGGTGGAAATGTTTTGGGCAAGTCCCATGAACTTTCACATCAAACTGCGACTGAAACATTTCTAAGCCTTGAAAAAGCTCTCATGTACTTTCCTCTGACTTGTTTTGCTTACCTCTGTGCTTCATGTTTACTGGACAAAACAAAAAAGGGGAAGTTCAAGATGCCACTTGAGGAACTGTTCTCATGGTGCTCCTGACCTACCTGGCAGTCAGAGCCATCAGAAATTGCCAGAGGACTTAGCTTTGCTTTATAGAAGAAGGGGCCAAGCATGTTCCTGATTTGAACTGGTAACTACAATAATTAATGGAACAAGTGTAGCTCTATTTTAGTTGGTAACCGCTAACAACACTCTGACAGATGTGTTGATTGGAAACCAGTGAATATTCTAGTCAAGAGTAATGCGTATAAGGGATATTCAGGTAGAAATGTCTAAAATGTCAGGGGTTTGACTTTATGCTGGCTATGCACTGTTTATGAATTCATGCATAAATTCAGGCATTCAGCACTCTTAAACCCAACAAACAGATTATAGTAAATTATGGGAAGTTCTCTTGTGAAAACCTGAATTTTAAATCTGAAATCGGCTTTCACAACATCTGACTCATTTTTTATCATTAAATTGTTCTGTGGGTAATAAGGCTTATGTCATATGTATAAATATGTATACATAAAGTGCTAAATGTTTATTCAGCAGTGATCTTCATCCACAACAAATTTTTCAACCCAGCAGTTCAGCCATTACCCTAATGCTGGAGTACACTTTGCTGGGATTTGGTTCCCGCATGTCATCCACCAAGACACTAAATAGATTTCCCAAATTGGGTGAATTTTCTGAGATTCAGAGCTGTGATCCTTATATCAACTAATCCTCAGAATTCAAATAAAGTTACTCGGAAGTAGGGCTTTGCATATGATACCAAGTTATGCTTAAAATTCTGCTTCTCCTGGTAACACACATACACATTAACATACATGAACACATTATTTTATAGAGGAGGTTTTATATAGTGTCTGTTGTTTCCATTGGTTTATTGCATGAGGAATGGTTAGTGTTGTATTTCAGACATTTCTATCTGGCTATCTCTTACATTTTTTAGCCTCTTCTACTGATATACTTCATTATGAATTAGAAATAAAATTAGTGAATTACTAATTCAAGACATAAGTTTGTATCACTGTGAAGAATATGCTTCTGAAAACATTCTCTGTTCCCCTATGCTGGGGGAGATTGTGGAACTGTCTTTATGGAGAGTATTCTGTGCACCATTATCTTTATAAAGCAGTATCATTCACATTCCCGAATCTGACCACTAGTGTATACTTCCTTCCTTCTCATCCACATACTTATTTTAAGGTTATGCTCATTTGGGAGTCTCACTTTGTCCATAATTTTTGAGGTAATTTGTAATACTTTCTGTCTTGCATTTTATCCATTAACTTGAAGAAGCTTGCATCATCCAAAAACTTCACACATCCCAGTCTCTCACATTCTGTCTTCTTTCCCTCATTCCCATCTTTACACTTATGCAATCTTCAAAACTCTATTAACATAGAAAAGACTGTCAAACAGGAAAAGAAAAAGATAGAACTGATACTATCAGACTGAACAGAATGACTGTCTAAAAACGTTTTAGTTTTGTTACTATGATTTTTCTTCTTACTAATTTTTTCTACCTTTCAGGTTCTGTACATTTGGCTTATAATTTCCTATGTTTGTTTTTTAATTTGAGAAGAAATTTGATAAAGCCATTTCTTTGGGTTACCTCAGAATTACCTTATTTTTTTCTCCAGCTACAGAATTTTCTATGTTAATTTAGGTAGATTTTAGAACCTGGTAAAAATCAGCACACGATTAGTGAGTATCAGAGTTAAGGATTAAAAGTTCCAGATAAATGGTTTAAATCGAAGTGATCTTCTTTAATTTGGATTTAAATCACAATGGGGAGCTGATTGCTCAGCTCAAGTAGCAAGTCACAAAAATATTTATGATGATGCTTTGTAAAAGTGCAGCACTACAAAGAACCAAGATACATATGGTAAAACAGAATTATGAATTCTCATGTAAAATAACACAAAACCAAAAAAGGCAGCACAGTAAGTAGTTATAGCCTTGATTCAAAAGTCTTAACTTTCTTTCTGTTTTGGAGCATATTTCACAGCAGTGTATTACATGGCTTGAAGCATAATTGGCAGGAAACATAGTACAAGGTCATGTTATGCCTGTTCTCAAATATAGTATCCTAAAACCCTGCTCTCAGCTGTGCCATAAATACAGTGTTAGCTGTCCCTCCAAGAGGTGATAAAATCTCACAAGGAAAACTGCTTTGGTTCTAGTACTGTGTGTAGCTTTGGCTGTGGGCATAATCACCCTTGTGTCCGCAGAGAATTCAGGTTACCAAATGCTTCCAAGAGAGTGCCACAGATCCGACTGGACAATTCATAGGCACTACTAAAATGCACAGTATTTGCACTCTTGGACCTGGTTGACTTCTGGGTGTTTTCTTCAGGATGCTTGGAGGTTACATTTTCCTCTAGCTTGCCTGTTAGTAAATAAGAAACAGGAAATTAATATTGATTTTGTTAATTAAACACACTGTCCTTAGCTCAGTACCCAAATAACAACCCAGCTATATACAGAAACTCTCACATGTTACTGTTTCCTGAAATAAGGCTGCGTGCTGCATGAGTCTTGCCTTTGGGACAGTTTCCCTGTTTGTTGATATTAAAAATCCTCTTCCCAGAAACATAAGCATCGTGGAGTTCAGAATCGCACGTACCACACACAAATTCATACTGATTTTAAAGGATCTTTAACACAGCAATGGTAGTCCAAAAAAAGTAATTTTCCATTTTTTTTAATACGTAATTACACTACCATAAACACAAAAAAGGCATTTATTAAACAAGGCTACTACTATCCTAGTCCCAAGTAAAATTCCAGGCATTTAGGATTTCAGATGTAAAGCTTAATTACTGAAAACCCCTTCTTGCTGGAAATCAATGTAGTGTCTGAATAACATATAAGCCTGTATCAGCGAGGCATATCTTAGAAGTGTAGAGTGTTTGCATGCTGATAGGGTGTCTGACTGACTTTCTAACAGTTTTTGAAAACACTATCAATCCCATATTTTGCCTGACAGTGCCTGTATATTACTACTTACAGCTTTCCTAGATTTAGAATAAAAATTTGAGGACCCATTTTTACCTTTATAGGTCTATATAACTCCTACAGCTTTAGGATTCTGATTAATGATTTGGAACTGCTGATGTATGCTGCAGCACAAATAGTATATCAGTAATAAGGTAGTTCGGGATCACAGAATCATAGAATGGTTTGGGTTGGAAGGGACCTTAAATATTATCTACTTCCAACTCCCCTGCCACACGCAGGGACACCTTCCACTAGATCAGGTTGTCCAAACCTTCCAGCCTGGGTTGGGGAAGATGGAGTATCCACAACTTCTCTGGGCAATCTGTTCTAGTGTCTCAATACCCTCAGACAACTTTTGGAGGCTTCTAACTCTATAAAGAGAATCAATTAAAATACAAATAAAGCAATGAAGACATTACTCAAATGTCTACAGCCCAAAAAGGTGTCTGGTGAGGGGCTTGGAGCACAAGCCCTATGAAGAGCGATTGAGAGAATTGGAGTTGTTTAGCCTGGAGAAAAGGAGACTCAGAGGTGACCTTATCACTCTCTACAACTTCTTGAAAGGAGGTTGTAGACAGGTGGGGGTTGGACTTTCACCAGGCAGCAATGGACAGAATGAGAGGACACAGTCTCAAACTGCACCAAGGAAGGTACAGCTTGGATATTAGGAAGAAGTTTTACACAGAAAGAATAATAAAATATTGGAAAGGTCTGCCCAGAGAGGTGGTGGAGTCACCATCCCTGGATGTGTTCAAAAAGAGACTGGATAAAGAACTTGATGACATGGTTTAGTTGAGGTGTAGGGCATGGGTTGGACTTGATGATCTTAGAGGTCCCTTCCAACCTAGTGATTCTGTGATTCATTTAAATAGGATAGCCAAAACATTCCCTGCATGACATCCTTATCTCTAAATTGAAGAGACATCAATTTGATAGGTGGATAAAGAACTGGTTGGATGGCTGCACGCAAAGAGTTGTGGTCAATGGTTCAGTGTCCGGATGGAGGCCAGTGCCAAGTGATGTCCCTCAGGGATCAGTGCTGGAACCGGTCTTGTTCAACATCTTTGTTGCTGACATGGACAGTGGGATTGAGTGCACCCTCAGCAAATTTGCTGATGACACCAAGCTGTGTGGTTCGGTGAATACGCTGGAGGGAAGGAATGGCATCCAGAGGGACCTTGACACGCTTGTGAGGTGGGCTGATGGCAACCTCATGAAGTTTAACCATGCCAAGTGCAAGGTCCTACACCTGGGTCAGAGCAATCCCAGGCACAGCTACAGGTTGGGCAGAGAGGAGATTGAGAGCAGCCCTGCAGAGAAGGACTTGGGGGTGGTGGTCGATGAGAACATGAACATGAGCCAACTGCAGTGTGCACTTGCAGCTCAGAAAGCAACCGTATCCTGGGCTGCATCAAAAGGAGCGTGACCAGCAGGTCCAAGGAGGTGTTCCTGCCCCTATACTCTGCTCTCGTGAGACCTCACTTGTATTGTGTGCAGTTCTGGTGTCCTCAACATAAAAAAACAAATCCAGAGGAGGGCTATGAGGATGATCAGGGGACTGGAACATCTCCCATACAAAGACAGGCTGAGAAAGTTGGGGCTGTTCAGCCTGGAGAAGAGAACGCTGCGTGGAGACCTCCTAGCAGCCTTCCAGTATCTGAAGGGGTCCTTTAGGGCTGCTGGGGAGGGACTCTTCATTAGGGACTGTAGGATAAGGGGTAATGGGTTAAAATTTAAACAGGAGAGGTTTAGACGATATAAGGAAGAAATTCTTTCCTGTGAAGGTGGTGAGGCAGTGGAATAGGTTGCCCAAACGAGTTGTGAGTGCTCCATCCCTGTCAGTGTTCAAGGCCAGGTTGCACAAAGCCTTGGGTGGCATGGTTTAGTGTGAGGTGTCCCTGCCCATGGTAGGGGGTTTGAAACTAGATGATCTTAAAGTCCTTTCCAACCCTAACTATTCTATAATTCTATGATTCTATGAAATACCCTGGAGTTAGAAGCAGCCCCATATTGGTAAGGAGATGAAAGCTCAAATGCCAGATTTCTAATATTGTTTTGTCATTTCTCTTGTTCATAATTTAGAAAGACAAAATTAGAGCAGTTTTATAAGTGTATCAGAGTCTTCCAGGTGTCCAACAACATGTCCCTGAAGAATCATTGCACTAGGCAGTGAGTGGGATAAAACCCATTCTGTACTATTTACTTTTACCAAGAGGTCCCAGATCATAGTGACAAACACAACACTTCATTATGCTCTGGTCAATATATTCAAGATGATATTATGCATTCCTTCACTGCCTGGGGAAGAAGAAACATTCTCATGATGACTCTGTCATCTTGTTCTCCTGTGTAAAACCAGTGCAAGGGTCTAATGTGCATAACTTATACTATATCCATCCTCCAAATTATTTGCTGACACACACACTATGCAAGGTCATTAAACTCTCAGTAGGACAGAAGCAAGCACATAACCTGGATCAAGTTGAAATGAACAACATTTTCAAGAAACAGAAAGAAATATATAATGCTTTGATTCTTTGGGAAGAATACTAGAAAAGCCCACAAGGGAACAAAACCGTTTTGTCAATGCAGAGTCAGGTATTGCTGTTTTGTCAGTCCTTCTAGTACATTTACTATTTTGATGTCATAGGCACATTCTTGGTGCATAGGTCATGTGAACATGACTTACAAAGCTGTATTTTTAGCCTAAATGAATACATATTTTGTGAGAGGAAGAGTTTCCTTCACAAAAAGAGTTTGTAAATGATGTGAGACTTAATTTTTTCCCACAGACTCTTACACATATGTTGCAGACATCAAGAGTAACAAAAGCTTTTAATCTGCTTAGCTAGAAGAGCTGCATGAGTTAAAATATAACTCTAAGTTCATTGGTAGATGCCTCTGCTGCCAGATGTTCAACTTCTTTGCTATAATACTGACAACTGTGTAAATTAAAAATAATCTGTGACTAGATTATGCGCTGTACTTTATTGCATGATAGATTGCAGCAATTCTCTCAAGAAACTGCCCAACCATTGGAGAACTAATTATAGTTCAATATATGCTACATTTCCTCTGAAAACCTTTTGTCATTCAGAAAACGGTTTGGTTAAGGCTGGCTAAGTGATATTTCTATTGCCTCACTGATTCCACATGAACCTTAGATTCAGCCTGAGGTTCCCCTGGTCACTGCTGTATGTGTATGAGCACTCTGACTCACAAAAAAACCAGGGTAAGGTCCACAGCTATGAGAGCTCTTACATAAACTTCATGCAATACACTACTATTTCTTCTCCTTTGTCCCACGAAGGAAATATGAATCCCCCCAACATGTCACAGAGGAAATATAAATCAGAAATTATTTCAGTTCCACTTTCTGGTTTTTACTTTCCTGCTGTTTCTTGTTGTTTTTCTAAATCTCATTAAGACATTCTCTCCAGAAGTGGGCAAAGGTTTTTAAGTGAAAGAAAAGCAACAAGGATGTCTGGTAATGCTCTAATTTTCTCCTAACGTAGTCATGGTGCTCTGGGTTCCCATCAGTGAGTTTACCAATATTTAATGCGAGAAATCCTGAAAATAAGCCAGTCTCTAAATTGGCTGTTAACAAAGCCTAAGACACTAGGCACATCTACATGGAAATGATAGGTTAGTCCTGACTTACCATGCTGGGCAGCAGTACTTTAAGCACATTGAAGCACTTGAAAGCTGACCTAATTGGAATCAGGGAAATTGGGCTATGAGCCTAGCACTGAATTTGCTGCTCAGGTGTGAGATCTGCAGACATGCAAGGCAAAACTTCTTTGCCGCTCTAGCAGACTGCTGAGGGGACTAGGAGCGTTAGGACATGTGCACCAAGCTTCCCTCCAAGCAAGTATAGAAAACCTGCTTAAACTTCTGCTAACATTCTGCTGAATAGCAACAGCTTCTGGATTAGCTGAAGGGGAAAAACTCTGAATGCACTGATAGGGAAGAAGGAATTAGCACTTTTGGGAGAAATATTGCTCTGGGATTACACAGGCTCCTGAGATGGCATATACTCTGGTCTGCTGTTCTCCAAATGAGGATCAGGCACACAACAGGATGTACATTTACTGTACCCCACATGATCACTCTGAAAATCCCTTCCTATTCTAAAGTCTTACTGGCAGATAGAAGAGAATGAATATGACAGCAGAGATCATGCATGCTCATACAACTAATAGGGTGTGTCTGCTCCAAAGATCCAGAGCTTCATCTTCTATGGAGAAATAGTGTAACGAGACTTCAAGTTGCATCTTGCAAGAACAAACTCAGACTAAAGGCCAGAGGTTGTTTTCAGGAATAGAGAATTACTAGGCAGACTTCTTCCACACTTGCCTTATTTTTATTATAATTACTGTTTGCAAAGAATGAATAAGGAACAAAGTTTCCATTCCTAAACACTTGCAGGATTACATCACTGTGCAGCACATGAGTTTCAGGCAGGTTGGGGGATTTAATAAGATTTTTATTGTTTCTCTAATAGTGTCCAAGAATTAAAGCTTTCGGTGAAATAATTGAGGAAGAGTCAGTGGGAGAAGCAAATTTCATGTTGCATAGAGGGAAGGGGATTGTTAGCAGGGGCAGAAAAACTGCATTAATATTAGCACAATGTAGCAGGAGTTGGATTTAATAAGCTCTATAATAATTTGGAGGAAGGAGGAGTTATGTGAAATATTAAAGTTAAGGACAGATAATTTAAACCAGAAACAGCTACTTACACAAAACATAGTAATAGAACTCTAAATTTGAGACGAGTCCAGTGAGTTATTGTGTAAAGAAACTGACTGACTTACTGAAGTGATTGCTTTAAACTAGGACTGAGTAGAGCTGGCTACAGAGGACATCCTTAAAATAGCAGACTGAATTCATCAGGATTACAATTTTTAGCAACCCTGGCTGTCAGACAAGTCCTTTGGAGTCTACATAGTTGATCAGACTCACACAGAACAACAGGAAGATGTAAAATTTCTGTTATATATTAAGAACAAGATAAATCTGCTGTCACAGTAATCTCTTACCTCTGATTTGGCACAGCGGGGTCTCACATTAGTGACCTCCAGGGGTATGTGAGAGAATTTGTGCTGAAAGGACAAATCTAGGTTTAATGACTTAAATCTTGGAAAATACTGTTCACTCATTGAACATTGAGCCTGCCATATTAGACAGACATGTTTTACCTAGCCTTTGTTCACGTCTCACAAATAACAGAGTGTTAGAAAAGGACGTAAAGCCATATCTGCTTCAGAGCACAATGAAAATTTACAATGGGGAAGGGAGTTAAAATAGTAATGAGGAAAAGGTAAAGGCCAAAATGAAATTTAAATGAAAAGTTAAATGTTTCAAAATAACCAGTGACCTTCTAGTGGTGGAAATTACAAGGTCATCATGAGTCCCTGTAAAGAAATTGCTCAGTCAATCGGCATCCTACGGTTTGCATCCTATCAAAATTGCATCATCTGATCCTATATCCCTCCTTCCTCTGATGGACAACTCTGGCATCAGTTCTTACAAATAGACACCTAATACTGCAAAAATGATAGGAAGTCAAGGGTGCAGTGAGTGCAGTGTTATATGGGCTAGGACCTGTCAACATTACGTTAGATTACCTATATTTCATATGGTGATTAAATTGGTTAAATACAATGCGGTATGAAATGGTAATGCTAAATAAATTCACAAGTGGTCAAAACAGTGAACATTTGTATCTTTTTTTGAGCAGAATAATATTTTTATGATGCAAAACTAAGAACAAGTAAAACCAACTTGGAAACACTGTAATTCTGTAAATGCAATTCTACTTTTGTATAATATCACGTGACTTCAATTTTAAATCACTGTGAATAAGGACTTTGTGTAGATCAAATTACCTTTTCAGTGTTAACTTTGTGAGAGTGAGCAATACCATAGGTCCCATTGAGTGATTTGATTTCTTCACAAACAAACAGGTTTGCAGGTGAAAAATATTAAGATGGTAAGATATAGCTGATTTGATTTTATCTCATAATCAAGTGGCTACTGCTTCCCTTCTAAATATAAAATGCTTTAATGGAAAGATTTTTTATGAGTTCCAGTGAAGGAAGAGTAAGACCTGACATATCACTCCAAGCAGGTAAACTGCTTTCTAGTGTGTGAGGAATGCACTACTCAGCAGAGAGAATTAAATAGTGTCTCTTAATGATTTTTGTCTTTCTTGGCAAAGACCTTTTTGCTTTGGCATTGCAGAGGGAGATTATGTGTGGGGTCTCTTTTTCAGATGGATTATTGAAGTTCATAGGTACAAAATAGAAATATTTCTTTACTTGGGTTTATCATTTCGCTTCATATTTTCTGTAGTGTGGGATGAAATAGAGAACATTTAGAGCTCTGGATTGCTGTTTTCTGGAAATGTTTGTTTCATCAGAAATATGTGAGTGCTTTCACTGTAGGTTTTCTCCTTCCCAGACTGATTAGGGAAATAGTCTAAACCCTTAAGAACTTCCAGTTTTAGATGCATTGTCATATCCATGAATTATAGTCTTCAGCGAGGTCACCCTAGCTGGGAAGTCATATGAAAGAAATTATTGTTTATATTTATCCTACTGCTTGTAGCCTTTCCTTCAAAATTCAAAGCTTTTCACTCTTGCAGGTGAGATAACATGCTTGCTGTCAACCTTTGGCTTGACCTTGCCAATCGGAACTTTTGAACACACAAGGCAGATAAACCCTGAAGTTTCTAGTCTTGACCTATGCATTTTTAAATTACCAGTCTGGACATCTACCTTTATCTTTGTTCTCTTCCAGTGAGTCATTAGCAGAGGCATGAAATCTTCCCCATGATGATGTGGAGCTAGAAAGAATACACTCGCCCTCCCATTCTTGTTTCTCCCCAGCTCCATTTCTGTGGATCTGCTTACCATGGTGAAGATGGTAGCTCTTTTATTACTGGAGGAGATGGCTTGATTCTTCCTCTAATGGACACATGGTTGAGCCACTCAATACAAAGATGCATTCCATAGATTCTGGCTTCTTAATGTAGGGTACATTCACCATAATTTCTGTATATAAAAGACATCAGGCATTAATATGTCAGCACTTTCAGTTTAACATTAAATGCAATCAGTCAACCTAAACAAAGGTGAATTTTACTTCAGTGGGGGATAGCAAATGAATCAACTCCTTCTTCTCTTTACTTTGTTCTCTGTAGATGTTAATTTGAATTTTGTCAATAGCAAACGTTCTGTTCTTAATATATTGACATATTGCCCTACTTTTTTTTTTTCTTGCTTCTCTGTAGTTATGTACATCTCCTGATTTCCTCTGCATTTAATAAACTGCTAAGATATGAAGTAAATTTTTTCTTCTATTAAGGACCTAATCCATTTATAGGAGCCCCAGGGGAGCAATGGACCCTGAATTTACAAGTTCAGGTCATAACAGTATTATTTTCTAGACTTATGTTCCTTAGGGTGTAGTTCCACTCATATTTTTTCCAATAGAAATATGTTAAAGAAAACCTATGCCTCCCCCACAACTGCTGCTTTTCTCTATGCTGTACCACATTTAATCATGCTCCTCAGCTTTGCTTATATAGCTGACTGTTGAGTCAAAAAAATAAACCTAGCAGCAGAAAAATGGGTTTGTTTCTTTACTTATTATTCATTTGCTTTTTACCTCCTTGATTTTCACTTTGTTTCCTCGAATTACCCTCTTATCAGCCTCAACACAGCCTTCTAGAGATATATCATAGATACCAAGACTTTTATGATTATCTCTTGACTGAAGTATCTCCCATGGTCTAACTTTGTAGGACTCTAGATTGCTTGTCATATCATTGTCAGCAAAAGTGTACTAGCAAGGGCGAAGCCTGTATTAGTAAGATTTCAGCCAGCAGTTCTAGTGATATTTCCTCTTTATTCTGCATCTTTGAGAAACATTTGGAGCTCTGTGTCCAGTTTTGGGCTCCCCGTTACATGAAAGACATGAACTGTACTGAGAACTTTGAGTACTGACTCAAAGAAAGATAACCAAGATGGTCAGGGAGCTGAAGCACAAGATATAAGAGGAGAGATTGAGTGATTTGGCTTTGTTCAGACTGGAAAAGCTAAAGATCTCATTGCTGTTTTCAGGTGATTGGAATATACAGAGAAGATGGAGCACCACTTTTTGGAGGTGTACAGTGGTAGGATAGAAGGCAATGGACACAAGTTGGAACACAGGAAATTCCAGTTACATATTAGGATTCTCTTTTTTACCCTGAGAGTAGTCAAGTAGTGGAAGAGTCCCAGAGAGGTTGTGGGATCTCCATCCTTGGAGTTTTTCAAGATTAGTTGGATGCAGCCTTGAGCAACCTGACCTGACTGGAGCTGCCTTCAGCAGGGATTTGTGCTAGATCAACCCTGGAGGTCTCTGCCAATCTAAGTGATTCTATGATTCTACTGAAAAACAGTTAAAAAATACATTTCCCTAAATAAAAAGTTGTCTGAAAACCGGTTCAAAGGGTGAGATCTGTTCCACCTAAACAGAGCTTTCCGAACGTGAGGGTTCTAGTCTAAGCCACCTGCCCAGGCTCCTCCATAGTGCCTGATGATAAAAAGGTATTTCTATGGGGAGATTAATCTCATCCTAATTTAGGAGTCTAAAACATGTGGCATAAGATACATTTTGGAAGTGCTTTTCTCCACTACAACTGCAGAACCATCATTTTGCTTAACTTAAAGTTCATTTCATGGCTCAGAAGGATGCCACTCAACAATGAGAGTGGTTAGGACACTGCCATATGTGTAAAGTGGTTATTTATGGTTGGGTTTGCAGTTTTTGTAGAATATAGGAAAAGTGTTTCCAATAATATGAGGCTTTTTGTTTGCACTGCCATAGCTCACACACTGCCTTAGGTGTCACGTGTCTAATGGTATTTGAGGTGACCTATGGTCTCATGGCCGTAAGAGGACACAAAAAGTTGAGGGATTTTCAGAAATCCCTCAATATTACCTTGTATTTTAGCTTCAGTTATTTAATTTATGTGAATCACAAGCTCCAATATCACCCATATGGTCCTATAACCTTCCCATAATGTAGCATGTGTCCACACAATAATAACAGATCACACAACTTTTGAACACTAATGTCACAACAGACATTCCATGAGGCTACTTAGACATTCTTTTTAATTATCATTACCTGTACTGCAAAACAATGAAGTAATATTTTTGTCTATTCTTGAAAATCCAGGTTTAAAAATAGAACATTGATTGGTATAATGGTGTGCAAAGTGAAGCCACCAAGCATATTATAAAAAGCAAGAGGGAAATGTCCAGACTATATGACTGACATCTGGGGAAAATACTCCATGTTACTTCTGCAATGTGGGTCAGAGCCCTCACTTGTCAAAATAAGTGATTCCAACTCACATTATCCAAGGCAGCATTTGTAGCTTAGATGCACCAAAATAAAAGGAAATTCCAGCTTATTGTGGATACTGCTAATCATTTACCCAATCAAGCTATTAGTGTTCCAAAATAACTGATGCTAGCCAGCTGCTGTTCTTCAGCTAATTGCTGTGTTAATGTACAGGCAACCATGCAGCCTGCGGTGGTGCAGAGCAGGGAAGGAGCGGAAAACTACAAAGCTTTCCAGGCAGCTGTTCTCAGCCATCACTAGCATATTCACCCTCACTGCGAGTGGCAGGCAGAGTCCATCTGCGTGTTACCTACTAAAAGATCATTTAAACATCTACAAACACTTTTTCCTTTTCAGTGTTTGTTCAGTTTATGAAAGGCTGGATAAGCACCTGTGAAATGCAAAATCAGGCCCCTCTCTACAGAGCAAATAGTTGGTTTTAAGAAGTGTTCTAGGCTCCCTTCTGCTGTTCTTCCCTCTTTGCGGTGCCTGCCCACAGCATCAGCACCAGTGTTTTTATGCCTGCTCTGTCAGTCAGACCAGGGATAAATTTGCTTTGTTTTGATTTTGGTTTTTATCCGATACGTTTTCCAAGGTTCTTTTTAAAGCCTGTCCCAGGCAGAGGGTGGGAATGAGCAGACAGGAGGGAGAGGGGTAAGGAGTATATTAGATTATCATCTCTGTCAAACATACTGTGGGCTTAGTCCACAGCCTGATCATGGATTGAACAGCTCTGGAAAGTTTAATGTAGAAAACAGGGAAAATGAAGTTACTTGAATTACACCAGCCCACACTTACCTTATTATACAGGTAGGTTGTTAACTCTAGGGGTCTAGTGAGTTTTGAAACACAACGTTGGGAAAGCCTTACCTGACTAAAGACTCAGTTTTTACAGTTCTTTATTCACCTTCCTCTGAAAAACATCACTTCCTTCCAGGCTACTCACTACTGTATTATAATTTGCAGCCTAGAGAGGTGGTATTAATAAACACAAGAGCATTTCAGAAAAGTTAGAACAAGAAACAGAAAGAGAACATTTCTATGAATTATGCCTAATCCACAAGAAAATGATTTGTTTTGGTTCCATTCTTCCCATTTGGGAATATGATTCATTTCAGAATTAATTTAGAAATAAAAATACAGAGTTGGTAAATGTACTTACTTTTGCTGCCACAAAGAGCAACCAGAATATGGAATAGTTCCTTTTTTATGTAATTTGTCATTTGACTTCCCTTTGAAAGTATGCAAAGGAATATCGAGGCCCTTGAATTACTAATATTTCAGAATCTATACAGCCTCAGAAATTGGGGTTATTTAGTACTTAAAACACTGAGCTCAAAAGAAGCTTGCTTGTGTTGAGCATTTGCCAATTCAGCTTTTCAGACAGCTAAAAATCCACTGTATACATATGTAAACTAGAGAGAGAGAGCACACCAAGAAAATTAGAAGATATTTATTAAAAATTAATTCTTATATAGAATGAATTTTCTTATTGGGAAAGAGAGAAATAACATATTATAGAGGCTATCGTGTTAAAGAAGCAGTGCAACATATACACTCAAGGTAAGAGGTTTTTTCTTCTGGGGGACATTTGGAAACATGGGCGTTAAGGGACAGGCTAAACAATTGATGAGTTGTTCAGCTATGTGGGCCTTTTGCACCTTTACAGATAAATAGTGTTCCTAGCATTTCATATGATCAGTTAGGATATTGTAATTTTGGGGAAGATGGAAGATCCATATTTAAATACTGACTTTGCTAAGCCATCTCTGTGTGATGCCACATGTTTTTACTGTTCTACAGCTTTCATTACTCACTGGCTATTTTTCACTTGATGCGTTCTTATACGTTCCATTAACGTTAATGAAAATTCCATGTTCTTGTCAGATGGAGTCTTAATCTTGAAGACTGGAAATAATGACTTTAATATTTCCTACAAAGGTGTCTGGAGACAAGGCAGGTTTAGTTCTGATAGCTATTTCTTCTTTCCCTCCTCACTATGTCCAGGTATTTGCCTCAAAATATAAATTGCTATTTTCAGACCTACTGTATCTTTACTCAGAGGATAAATGCATTATGTTCAAACATCAGTTTGAATGATTTAGACAGATTCTAAAATATGAAACAATTCATAGGGTGCTTTGGGAAGTTTTAGAAATGCAATTTAGGTTAGAGAGATCCACAAGAATGTTATAAGCACAGACAGAAATTTCTCAGAAATTACCTATGTGGCATGCCAGGACAAGTCTGCGTCTTGTGAGCCTCCTGGCTCCTCATTTACTCATACCTGTAACTCTTTGTGACTTTATAGTCCTTTAGGCACAGAATTGCAAGAACCATTAAGGATCCTCATTGCATTTATTTATCATTTACCTATATATTCTTGTCTATCATGTCAGGCTTAGCTATATATACAGGAAATAATTTAGTTTGAATCTACTGTAGAATATGTGCATTGACAAAATTTTTCACATCAGTAGGTGGCAAAAATGTTTTTTGCATTCCTATAGGTGGGAACCAGGCTAGCAAAATCCCAAACAATTTGAGACATAGACATCTAAATCAAAGCTGTGTGCATTTCTCCTAGACAGCAACCCAGACTTACTTTCAAGTACTGCCTCGTCCTGTAGGCACTTACCTGCTTAGCCTGGAAATCCTCTGAGTATCTTGCTTTAGTTCTTCAAACCTTTTCCAGGCTTGCTTTAGGATTGTGAACATGTATTTCCAAGCTATATTTCCACCATAATTCAGGTATAGGCAGACAGACACCTAAAGTCTATTGCAACTTGTGGAGGAAGAGGTACTACATGCAGATTTGAGCTAAACGTTAGTGAATAAAGTACTCACTCGCACTTTAAACTTTCCCCAGTCTACTCTCCCACTTCTGAGAAAATGGTCTCATTACAGCTACGGGATATTGCTGTGGGCCCTCCCACAGATGTGGGTATGCTTCCTACAGCTCCTCATGGAGCTGAGCTTGGGAGCCAGGGATGTAAATCATGGTGCTAAATGAAGAACTGACACAGGGAGCCTGATTCTACCATGAGTGTAGGCACTCTTGAGAGGTAATACTGTGCATCTGGATTTAGTTCCCAAAGGCATTTTTTTTTTCTGTAATCTACATTGTCTTTCTCTATTTGAAGCAGGGCAGATGCTGCACTAGAATAATTTGCTTGTGAAAACCACCTGCATGCTCAGCCTTACAGTCTGAGGGTTTGAACAACAAAATGTGACACTACTGAAATGCCACTTTTGGCATCTGAAATTCTTCATCAAGCTCAGGCTTCATTTTAAAGCACACTTGTGATTGTGGTAGTCCTTAAAAGACTGGCTGAGCAAAGCACAAGGTAACTATGATCTCCTTTTTTTGGAAGGGGAGAAAAATTATTTTTGAGTAATGGAACAAAGCAAGACATCCCCAAAGCATCAGAAGAGCCAACAGTAACACGTCTCCAGGAATGCAGATCTGAAGGTTTAGAAATCCTTAGGCTAACAAGGATCTAAAATTCAAGGCTCCCTTGTCTCTATTGAATGCATTGGCAATAAGGCTGTTATAAATCCCATGAATGCATTTTAAAAAGAAAGCAGCAATGACTAGACTTTGTGAGGACCTGAACTGGTGAGGAGTCCCAGAACATACAGTGTCAGTTACCTAGGATTTGGATAATGATTGACAGCAGGCAGGAGTTCAGAGCCCAGAAACCTGGTTCAGAGTGTGCTGATGTGGAATGAAAGCTCGCGATGCTTTAAGCAAAGGGCACCAGAAAACTTTGGTGCTTTCACGATTAGTGAGGGACTTAGCAAAGTCATTTATAGCCATTGGATCCAGAAGTACACTCAAATGCTCTTCCAGAGTGCTACAGCCCTTTACTCTCTTTACACCAGAGCCTGGGTTCTCCTACACCTGAAACCTGCTTTAGACAGTATTCTGAAGATAGGAGTCCAAAGTACTTCAATCTACAACTATGCCCACACTGATCTATTACTACCTGCCCTCTGCTCACTCCACAGCCATGGCACATTAATCCTGGCTTAGAAGACTTTCAGCTTTCTGTAAGACTACAGCAGAGCAGTTCAAAGGAACGAGACCTGTTCAGAAGCTATACGATCCATCTGGGGAAGCAGTTCCAGGTAGCCACAGGGTGGCTATTATCTTCCACCGTTCAAGCTATTAAATAAAAAAACACCAGACACAGAACACAACAACTGGTAATGCTGGGGAGGGAAATTAAGGACCTGTAGCAGCAATTTAAGGAAAAGCAGCTCAGCAAAGATTAAAAGAGAATTTAAAGCAGCAGGTCTTACAAGCTGCCCAATTTTATGTCAAAGATTAGTGTGGTACTTGCTGCTGAGATTTGTGGATTTGAAGGCTAAACTCTGTGATAAAAATGCCCATCACATTGACTGAAGGTAATATTTCACACCTCTGAAATCAAGTATGTGTCAAGCCCCAACCCCTGCAACCATGAGGCAGTGCTGAAGATGTTTCAGTGTGAACTGAAAGGCTGGCACCTACTTTTCTTCGAAATGCACTGAAGAATTTGCAGGATCTGTCCTGTGCTTCATATTCGTGTGGACACTAGGACAAAATATTTAGATTGGCTTTCATCTGCATGGTTCACTGTACGCTGTTTCATTCTCTTTAATGGTTGCAGGTAATAGGATTTACATAGTACTTCAGCTTTGGCCTGTACTGAAATCTGATGAATCGTTACCACTGGTACAAATGCAGTGCAAAATGAGGCAAATGCCAGTTGTAAATCCTGGAAAACACATAAGCCGAATAGGGGTGTCATTGAAAAATGAGATCCTGTAGACATAAAACACCCCTTCCACAAATCTAAATAACACAAATATTCTATAAATGATATATTGTGAGCTGGAGGACCTGTGCAGGAGTATGTGACATAGAAGCTTCTTACTAATTTACTGAAATATTTTTGTTAAGATGGATTTTCTTTCCAATCTCTGGGGTGGATCAGTATCAGGTTTCTTTTGGATGCTATCTTTCCTCTGTGTCAAATTTGGCATTTACTGTTGCCTCACTTTTTGCTGTACAGAACTGGATTGCTTCACTGGTTGATTCTTAATCACACTGACCTTCCAAAATTAATATGGTTCTATAAGAAAGATCAGGAACTATGGCTTTTCTTTTTGGACTGCTACTCATTTATCATCTTCTTTTCTAAGTGCATCATTGCTTTTAAATGATGGGATAGACACTGTTCAGTCATCATCATAGGATGCTAATGAAGCTAAAAGCCCATTAGGGTTTAAATAGTATTTTAGCTAAGTGTGAGGATGATGAGGGGCTGGGGCTTACCTGAGGCAGCAGGACAAGGCCTGCAGCCAGTGCCAGTCCTGCTGCCCCAGCCAGCCTGGGAAGGAAATGGGTTTTCTCATATTTATTTATGTATTTCACTTCACAGCCATTATTTTTTCTCTAATAAGCAAATGAGGTTACTTGAAGAATTCCTGAATCAGTTCATAAATTTCAAGTATTTCAGTTTAAATGTCTGTGTTATTTCATTTTAGAGAGAATGGAAAATTTGTGATCCTGAGATCGGATGATGTGAATTTGACCTTCAGCTGCAGACAGTCTAATTTGCCTCCTCATTTTTTTTTCATGTTCATCCTTCTGTTGGCCACGATCGATAAACAAAGCCTCCAGCTAACACAAGGTTGCCAACAAAATAAAAGAAAAGATGACAAGCATATAGAAAAATACCTTTCTCATTATGTTGCTTTATGGATTCTTTTGTTTAATCTCATGTGGAATTAACTGTTTAAGTATGTTTACTAGAGTAATTGAAAACTGATTCTTAGTAATTTAAATTGCCTAATATTAAACTTTACTTGAACTAATAAAAAATTTTAATCCAATACTTTCCCATCTGAAGAAGAATTCAAAAGTCTATTTTCACAAAATATTGGTGAATATTGCTTATATTCTCCATTGGATTTATATCAATTTGTATTTCAGAATTTACCTCTAAAGGTACCATATGAGCCTTCTAACTTTCCTTTCATGTTCTCAATGAGAGCTGGCTCCAAAGAGATCCCAAAGAAGTCTTGAATCTCTTGCTTAATAGCACAGAGTTGATGGATTAATGAAATTCAGGTATCTGCAAAATAATTACATTTCTTGTCTGGAATAATGGATTTTTAGAAAGTGCACAAATAACATCACTGTTAAACATGGGCTCAGTTAAAACCACTTAATAATTAACAACATATAAATCAAAACTGATATAATCATGGTTTATACAAGCTGTCAGTGCTTAGCTTGCCCCTACATACTTTTGGAATTGGCACTAGCAGTTTATAGACAAGTCTTCCCTAAATTTCTATAATTCCTGATCATCAAGTGAAATATGCCAATATACAGTGACTGCCTCTCCTTGATGAGCAGTTGTCTTAAAAACCCATGGAAGATATAGGCAAGAAAATAATGTCATCTCTCAAAAATCAATGAATTTGAATTCTGATAACTGATATTTGACTGTAAAACTGTTACATTAGGAGACTGCAAAAATCTGCCACCAGCAAAACCTAAACCATAATTCAGTAGAGGTTCTTATTTCACATGATATCAAGTAGCTCTTGAGATCTTTTGTTATTGCTTCTCGGGAAGCCCCAGGACTGAAACACCTACATATTCCAAGCTTCTCCCTAGCTTCTCACAGCACAGCATTGTTTGCTGCCCACAGAACTGGTTGAAAAAATGAATTTTCCACAGGAATTTTTCATTGTTAGACAAATTCTGTAATTGTGATATGATATCACCAGCCGTGTGGGTAAACTTTAAGGTGTTAGCTGAAAATGACAATATGACTTGAATATAACCTTCCTGTTATCCTCTCTGCACTGACACTGCTTCTCTGCAGACAGTAAGGGCCTAAGTTAACTTCTTTGGGATGGGAGAAGGAACTGTTGGAAGGATATTTGATTATTTGAAGACTGAGGTTTAAACTTTGGTATTTCTGCTTTGGGGAGTGTAGGAAAATTTAATTCATGATGAATGTGGACAATTTTATGGTAGCAAGTAGAATGCATATCTTGGGGAATGGTTTTTTTGAGGAGGTAAAGAGACAATAATTGAATGTGTTTTCAAATGCGTCAGGGCATGCAGGGTTTATTTAAAAAGCATGAAAAGTTTCATTCTGCTAAATCCCACTGCATGTCTTGAGTTGTTTTTCTTTCTTTAGCAAGACGTGCAACTGAGCCTCGGCCACTCTCAGGGAAATCATACACTGCTCAGAGATGCCAGAGTAACATCCAAACCTTTTACTTGTGTTTGGTTTGGGAAACACATCAAAAGAGAGTTTCAAATCCACTCTCACTTGAACACTCTAGGCACTGTCAGTGTCAGAACTGGAATGGTCAAATGTGGCTCTCTCCATAGGTACTAGTATGAGTATCCAAGTCTTTCAGACATATGGCTAAATAAGAAAATGAATCACTGTCATCCATTTACAAGATGAAAACAAAGAGCATGTCAAGGATGGTGTGAGAATCTCTGTAGCAGTTATGTTTCAACTGAAACTATTACAGGATCTATAAAGAATTGCTTGCCTACAGGCAAAGTCTCTTATATTAATTTTTACGAATTACCACCAGGTTCTTGAATACCATGAATTATGCAATCAAAGGCAAGCAATAAGCTTTGTTAAAAGTGTTTGCAGTGTTACAACCTTTAATGATAATATCCACAGCTTTTACGGGATCAGCTCATTTTTAATTAAAGATTATTGAAATTGATGCAGAGATAACACTGGAGAATGTGAATTAATAAGTTCTTTGAAGGACAAAGTGTTACAGGAAGACTAAAAGAGGTGATGGATCCCTGGATCTATATTTGGCCATCATCTCTGCCAGGAAAGATGGTTTATTTTTCTTGGATTATATCAATGAGAACTCTCTAATTGAGAAACTTCAGGAAATTGCTAAACCACTGCATTTTCTCTTCAGATTATTTTGATCCCCTTTTCCTGTGTTTTTATAATTTTCTTTGTGATTCTGACTTACCCTTTAGTTTGCTAGTGTCACCTCAGCAACATATAGTTCACTGTAGGCTGCAGCAGCTAGCCAAATGTATTTAAGGTGGCTTTATACTCAATCTTGATACCATTCCTGAAGGACTCTGGGCTCCTGTCTAATACCAGCCTGCTCTGTTAAGACTGCCTCAGAGAACTGTTGTCTCAAACGGCACAGAACTTGTTTTTAGGTAACTGAGTTGAGCTCAGATTGTCAACATAGCCATTGCTGAGGAACATACTAGAAACTCAATCTTTTTCCTGTAAATTGATCTGCCCTTGAAAGCTTCAGTGCCTATCTGGAGCTTTTAGTAAAATACTAAGAGAGGGTAACATAAGTACTAAGAAGGAGCACTAGTTTGAGGTTAGAATAATGCTGTATCATCTGCCAAAACAGCTACAGTTAGGGGTCAAACCCCATCATTTAATGGTTGCCTAATTTTTGTTTGAGCTCAGTTGGCACATTCGTGATATCTAATATAACAGAAACTTCCAAATTACAATTTTAGCAAGCCAACAGGTAAAGTAATACACTGGTTCCTGCAACACTTTGTCCTGTCTCACACTTTCTGTAACATAGCCATAATATTTAGCCAAGTTTGAACTTTTCTTTCTAAATTTCTTTTAAGACATAGTATTTACCTAGAAAAATTCTTATGGTTTAGTTTAGGTCTGGAATTTTATGTTTGGTTGGTTTTTTTTCTATTGTGAAACATAATCTCTCAATTTCCACATGAACTTTTACTCAATTTCAAAACATAGAGCTACATCACAATCATAGAATCATAGAATATTTAGGGTTGGAAAGGACCATAAGATCATCTAGTTCCAACCCCCCTGTCATAAGCAGGGACACCTCACACTAAACCTTGCCACACAATCCTGTTATTTTTCCTAATAAAGACATTTCTCATCAGTTATCTTCATGGTTGGCATAATTAAGACTTCCAGTTATTATTTTAGTCTACCTTGGTGTATGAAATATTAAGAGCTCCAAAAGCCTGTCTGCTATGAACCATCTCATTGAAAAGTGACTTTTTGAAAGAGCAGCTACAGTTAAATTTTGTAAATTACTGAAGTCATTGAGCAATCACTAAACCAATCAGGTTTTACAACTATTCAACAGTAAAAAATGTATCTTTTTTTTTCCATGGACATAATTACTTTTTTTCTCAGTAATGATTTTTATACTGTGCTATATTGACACAACTTCAATGAGAGAGAACACTGCAATTTTATAAAACTTCCTGAGAAGAACACCAAAAAATAGATCTCTATTTCATGTAGTCTTTCAGAAGTTTCTTACTGGTATTTGAAGTTACATGGGAAAGATATGAAGTACACATTTTGTGATCTCAGGGGCTTTACAAAAAATAGTATTTTGCAATTTCCCACATGAATTTTTTATATGAAAACCTCAACATGATTTCTTATTTATTTAGGGAGAATCTTCATCACAAAGAAATGGATTTTGAAAGCTGGTGTGCTATAAATCAGTGAGACAGAACAGAACTCGAGTTTTATTTCTCATTTTCCATCGTTCCCCTTCTCATATATTGCCTCTGCCATGTGCTTTTGTGTGCACAGACTTGGTAACAACAGCAACATAAAGCTGTGTAATTTCTAGCAGAGAAAGCTGAGCTGAGAGGCTCTGTGACTTGCATCCTAGGCATATCTAAAGAGGGTCACACAAAGATACAAGTGCAACCTCCCTGAGAATCTGATTGCCAAAATTCCTAACCTTGCATAAGCCTGCAAGGATATAGCCTAGTGCGAGGAATGGCTATTATTTTTTTGGGTTGAGTTTCATATGTACTGCCATCAGTCTTATTGTTGCAGCCCTTTTGCTTTACTAAAGCAGGACAGGAGAAAGCACTCATGTAACAAGCCTCCCACATAACTATTGCCTGGCACCTGGAAGTGGAAAGGGTGCATTGTGGATTCTTCCCTTGAGATTAGCCTAATCTACCTTAATATTTGTGAGAAGTTGCTAGTTGATTTTATTATTTAACCCTATTTATTATTAAGTGACTTAAATGTGTGTCCTGGGTTCAGCAGTTGCAGTCAGTTTTTCTTCTCTTTAGTAGCTGGTGTTTTGACTTAACCCGGGAACAAGGCTGATAAGGCCGATGGTTTTGGTTGTTGCTGAGCGATGTTTGCCCTGACCAAGGACTTTGTGAGCCTCATGCTCTGGCGGGGAGGAGGGGGGGCCGGGAGGAAGGAGGGACAGGACTGTACTGACAGGACCAAACTGACCAAAGAGGTATTCCATACCATAGCACGTCATGCCCAGGAGGTAACTGGGGTGATCCGGAAGGCCTAGCTCTTGGGGTGGTTGGAGGAGTTGGTCAGTCAGCACTCAGTTGGTGGGGTGTCGTGAGTTTTCTGTTGTGGTTGATGGGATGCTGTATTCTTTTCCTTTATCATTGTTATTATTGGTGGTAGCAGTAGTGATTTGTGTTATACCTTAGTTACTGAACTGTTCTTATCTCAGCCTGTGGGCATTCCNGGTTGGTGGGGTGTCGTGAGTTATCTGTTGTGGTTGATGGGATGCTGTATTCTTTTCCTTTATCATTGTTATTATTGGTGGTAGCAGTAGTGATTTGTGTTATACCTTAGTTACTGAACTGTTCTTATCTCAGCCTGTGGAAGTTGCATTCTTTTGGTTCTCCCCCCATCTGTCTGGAAGCAGGGGAGGGCAAGAAAGGGGGGTTGAGTGAGTGAACGAGATGCGTGGTTGGTTGGGTTTAAACCACGACAATGTGATTAATCGGTAATGAAGTTAGCTTTAAAATAAAACCAGAGCAATCAGATGTTAGCTGTTGACTTCATTTGCTGGTTATGTATTGATACTAATGCTTTAAGCCTCAGGTAGTTATTGTCTTGCTGTAGTAATTGCTCATAATCATGTGGCAGGCATTTTCTGTATTTATACAAAGCTAGTAGTGGTTCTGTTGAGATACTTACTTTCTTGCAAAGATACCAGTATAGCTAAGCCATAAAACATGATCTTGTTTTTTTTGGGCAGTATTATCTAGCTATGTAAATGAAAACAGTTTTCCTACTGACTCTAGCCTTAAAAAGCTCTCAAGCACCAACTTTAGTGGAATTATTATACAATGTTTTGCTAAAAGGAACTTCAGCAGGGGTCAAAAAGGAGAGTGACTGTTTGGAGTAGTGCTTCTCTTTACCTTTTAAATATCTGCAGACATTATGGCTGAGAGCAAAGGTGGTCTAGAAATGATGAATGATCCAAACCCTAGATTTTTCCTCTGCCACAGGCCTAACCTGAGGAAGTAATTTTAGCTCAAGGAGCAAATTGATAGCATGCAGATGCCAAAAGGGGCAGTCCTACTACTTTCCCCTCTCTCAGCCATGCTTCCCTTGCTTGGCACTGGCATTTGTCAAATCCCGTGATGAACTGATTCAGCTCCTTAAACCAGTGAAAATTAATTAAGTTGTTTCTGCTGGGTTAGTTTTTTTCTGATTTAATGAGCTGAATCAGTTCATCCAGATGGTGACCAGAGTGGTTTAAAGGGAGAAGCTGGGGTATGAAATCAGGAGATCTGAACTGAAGAAGGAGGGAAAAAAAGGGGAATTGCAGCCAGGCTTTACCTTTTGCTGGTAGCTGTTAGATCTGCTCAGCCCTCTTGTGATACTTCAAACTCATCACAGTGTCTCTGAGACCATTTGCTTTTCATCATGTGTGAAGAATAAGACTTCCGTTCATCACCCATTCTAATGGAACTACTGTTTGCCTAGGAAAGTTAGACACTGAGAAGGCAGCACATGCTATACAAGGCAAAATATGTATCTGCCTAATGTGGCTAAAATATAAAGAGGAAGTAAAAAAGGTGGGGTTTTTGTTTGTTTGGTTTTGGTTTTATTTTTAGTTTTTTGGTTGCTTTTTTTTTGTTTGTTTGCTTTATTTTTGGTGGGTTTGTTTGGTTTTTTTGCTTGTTTGTTTTGGTTTTTTTTTTGCCTGGAATGGGACATTCATTCACTTCTGGCAAATTCTACTAAAAAGCATGTCTTTACAAAAATATGAATGAAGGCAGAAAAACTTTAGGATGGAAGCTGAGATAGCTTAATATCTTAATATGCTTATGTGCTGGGTAAGAAAATTCATGGAGGGAAGAGAGGGACAGTGGCTGCGAGGGAAAGCTGGAGTCCTTTCTTCAGGCGCTGACGGCTGCAAGCCATTCAACTCCTTCTGTAGTGAAAGTGAGACAGGAGCAGCCCTGAAGGCAGCATGAACAAGACCGTTGAAGTTCAGGTGGCTTTGAGAAGGCCATAGGAATAGCCTCAAAAGAAAAACCTGGGGCTGATGTGGAATTATTTTGTACACAGGATGAAATCCAAGCTCTAGCAAGTGAATATGTGAGCAGACATAAGGCATATGAGCCTAAGGCATGTGTCTATTCAGTGGGAGACAGAATTAGGACAGAGCATGTTTAGACTTTTTTTCTTTTCTCATCAGTATATTATTCTTGACTTTAAAATCTATCTCCATCAGCTAATGAAATAAACTGCATTTAATTGTAAAGTGTTTCAAGGAGGGGATATAGCCTATTGCAAATTTTATGCCTGTATTTTTATTCCTGTGAATGCAGTGGGATTTCTAGTATTTGCAAGTACTAGCTGAATGAGGATTTTTAGGATCAGGTGTAATAGCTGTATAGTATCAATTCTTCTATCTCAGCTAGTTGAAAACATTTGGGCTTTTCCCTATTTGTTCTGTAAAATCAGTATTTACATCAAAAGCAAGAGTAAACATTAGAAAATTCATAGAGACCAGAGTGACAGTTCTGAAACTCCCCTGAGGTTACTGAAAGAAGATAGTCCTTTTTGTATTCCTTAGATCTCACTGAGTAAGATAATGTATTCTGCAAAACGTTCTGTGTGCAAATAGCACCTGAATGCCTTCTCAGACAATAACAGATATGTAAGGTCATATTTTGAATCAAACATCTCACTTCCATATACAGTTTAGAAAATCGAAAGAGTATGAGAAAAATCAAAGAGAATATCTTAGAGACCTGGAATTTAAATGGAACATATTTTAGCCAAATAAGTCACATAACTGCAAAAGGTTTTTACCTGTAATGGGAAAACGAGGTTCATTCAGCTTCTGTTCAGATTTTGACTAATACACAGTTCATGCTAAGGCCTGATGGATGCTGGGAGTAGTACCACTAGGTCAAAGCAAGGACAACATGTAGGAAAGACACGATAACCGCAAAGGCTAAAGATAATTATCGAGTGTCCTTGGTTCAGCAGTTGCAGTCAGTTTTTCTTCTCTTTAGTAGCTGGTGTTTTGACTTAACCCGGGAGCAAGGCTGATAAGGCCGATGTTTTTGGTTGTTGCTGAGCGATGTTTGCCCTGACCAAGGACTTTGTGAGCCTCATGCTCTGCCGGGGAGGAGGGGGGCCGGGAGAAAGGAGGGACAGAACCCAAACTGACCAAAGAGGTATTCCATACCATAGCACGTCATGACCAGGAGGTAACTGGGAGTTACCCGGAAGGAGGGGGAACTTCCCGATTGGGCTCGTTTTCGGCGGGTGGTATCGTACCCTCTTCCCTTGTTTTCTTTGTCATTGTTATTATTGTTGGTGATAGCGATAGTGATTTGTGTTGTACCTTGATTACTGGACTGTTGTTATCTGACCAGTGGGAGTTCTTCAGCCCATCTTCCCTCCCACTCCTCCAGGAGCAGGGAGGAAAGGGGGGGGGAGGGGCAGAAATGGAGGGGTTGAGTGGGTGAACGTGCTGCCTGGCTGGGTTCAAACTACAACATCGAGCCACTATCATCTGCAGCTGGCTTTCTCCTGCAAGACTAAGCTTCCAAACTGGAAGGTATAAATACATCAGTTTACCTCAAAAGTTCTGAAGCTGATCCAACAACAGCTGGACTGCTGAGGCTTTTGTGCTTGCACACGGCTGTGGCTGCCCCATCCAAGCCCATAGTGGACAGGGCTTTGAGCAATCTGGCCTAGTGGAAAGTGTCTCTGGCTGTGACAGAGGGTTGGAACTGGATGATCTTTAAGGTGGCATGCAGCCTAAACCATTCTATGATTCTGTGATTGATCTCTGACTGAATTGGGCATGGTGAGTGTGGTGGTGGGACCTCCTAAGCAGCTACAGAGCTTTGCAAGTTTTCT
Source organism: Agapornis roseicollis (assembly GCA_002631895.1). NCBI lineage: Eukaryota > Metazoa > Chordata > Aves > Psittaciformes > Psittacidae > Agapornis > Agapornis roseicollis. The sequence continues at coordinate 20,871 of NDXB01012514.1, read as the reverse complement.
GGCTGCCTCTAAACCATAGGGGAATATTGGCAACACAGCTGCAAACACTGGGGTACTTGCTTGTTACATCTTCAATTCATCAAAAAAATACTGCTGTGCTTTTGGCATGTCATAATTTTTTGTGAAAGAGAGTATATGACTTCTGAGTGAAACCTTTATTTAGAGAGGCTTTTCCAGTTTGTAACACTTGGCTGACATGTATAGCAACTTACACATAAATTGTAGTAGTGTCTGTAGCTCTGCTAGCCAGCTGATCCTCCATATGTCAGGTTTCAGGTCAAATGTCTGATTTTTGTATGTTTGTGTTCTGTGTGTGTTTCTCCACAAAGCAAAACTAGTTAGAGAGGTACAGGAAAAGAATTCCATAGTCCATGCAGCCCTCAGTACTGTCCTCTCTTTAAGTGACATGTTAAGAAACAAAATTTTTGGGAGGTTGAAACTGAGTGTTAAGCTCTGCTCAACAATTTGATGTAGCAACTGCAGAACTCTCATTTTAGATCATATCCTTTCTCCCTAGTCATATTTAGAATCAGTGAAGTTGTCCCCTTCCTGTTGCCTCGCACATGCTTCAAATTTTGCAGAGCTGGTTGTCATTCCCACCTCTTGGAACAAGAGGCTAAAGCCTTCCCTAGCCTGGGTGTGCACCTAACTACACACACAGCTCCAGAGAACACTTCAGTGACTCAGGTGTGTGTCCTTAGAGGAGATTTTAACAGGTGCTAATGGCACTATAAAGAAGTTACTGGAATCCCAAGTAATGTGCAATTTCTTCAGTAAAATGGCTAAGTTTAGCAGCAAACAAAAGGAGCATTGAAAATGCTGCAGTAATCGCAGTGAGATTTATATTGCACTGACATAAAAATCATAAACTATTGCTAAAAATGTTATTTGCTGATTAAGCTTCGGTATCTGCAAGCAAACACTTGAAAAACTGAGCTTTTAATCAGCCAAAAGTAAATTACCATAAATAATAGTTAACAGTAAAAATAACGATAAAATGAATAGTTTAAAACCATTTATGTATAAAAGGTAAACAAATAAAGAAGTAGTTGTATCTTACATGACTTGCTCTCAGATTTCAGAACAATTGGATTTGCTCCGTGATTTCTCATATAATATAAATTATATTCATGAAGAAAGAGAAGGAGGAAGTAAGATAGTCTCAGAAAATGAGATTCTCAAGGTGATCTCATGCTTTCTTCTGCTTCCCAACAGTAGGCACAGCACTGGTGCTAACAATTACAGCTAAAAGCCTTAGTCCTTTAAAGTGGCCACAAGCTGGTTTTGCAATGCTATTTTGTTTACAATCTACTTACATGGTCGGAGAGCAAACATGTAAAAAATGATCTGTGAGGTTTTGTCTCTGTATAAGCTGATCCAGCCTTCGTCCAAGGACCTTCTTAAATACAGTCTTTACAATTGTTGAACCAAGTTGTATAGTTGCTACACAACCACTGTAGAAAAGGTATCAAAATCAATTTGATAAGGCAGAGACATTCATGCAAAAGTCTCTACTAGATAAGCAACATAAACAACCAACTTTCAATTGATTGCTTCCAAGAAAACCCTAAGATACATTCTGTACTTCATAACTTTCTGCTAATACACTTCTATTTAGCCATAAAATACACTTTAAAGTTTTGGAAATACCCAAATGAAAAATAAATAATGCTCTTAAAAGTGTAGTCTGTATTTCTGTATTTATTAAGATAATTTGATTTTCATCAGACAAAATCAGCATGTAACTTGGAGGTCAATAACCCAATGAGTGTTCAGTATGCATCATGTGATTTTCCTTTGCTTTTCACTAAAACTCAAACCTTGGGATCCTAAGGTGGGGACTAAGGTCACTGCGAATTACCTTTTTACCTTCTTATTTTTGTCTTCTGGCACAGACAAAGTGAAGTCTTAAATTCAAACAGGTTTCAGCACCTGTCTAAATTATGATGACTTTCCTCTAGCTTCCAACAACCAGCAATGCCTAGAACATGTCTTGTGGTAGGGTCCTTGTAAATTAGCCCAGTAAATTGCAGAGAGGGAAGATGTGTGGAAAAAGTTCCTCTAGCTGAATTGGATACAGTTAGAGTACTTAAGAAAAAAATTACAAACTCAATATAAATTGCATATATCTCTTTGTGGAAATATATGAAGACGTAGGTCCTGTTATAACTTATTATGTTGTTATATGGAACTGGCCTTCATGCTAGCAGATTAACTAGGTTATGGGGTTAAAATAGTTTATTAGTTTGTTTTTCTGATCTCAGACATGCATCCTTATATAAGATTAACTTCGTTGTAAAAGTACTTGTAATTGCTCTTTTCCAGAGTGTTTGGTTTATGGTTGTTTTTGGTCTTGTTTTCCAGTAACAGCTTGAGATTGGAAACACAAAAACATTTTAATTGTCCCAGATTGCTATTAAATGGGCATTCAGGGTGTTTTCCAAATGAACTCTTTCCCCCCTTATTTGTTGTATGGCCATACCAATAGCTGTCTACCTAAGAGGACTTCCCCAGTGGGCAGTTCAGCTTGCCTTGCCTGTTGTAGGTATTTCCAGATGGAGATCCCACATGAAGGTGGTGCCCAATCCTCTGGGGTATTGGGCTACTCACCCTGCATCCCACAAAGCACTGGATTCCTGCAAAGAGGCCAATAAAACCAATCTAAGTGGCTTTCGGAGGGCACAAGCACTTTTGCCTAAAAACCAGCCTCATAAAGAAGCTGAAATCAGAGATCATGGGCCAGTCTTAAGAGTTGTTAACCTAGAGTAAACAGCTGAGATCCTTGCAGTATTTCTGATGATGCTTCCACAAACTTCTCTAGCAGTTTTCCAGAGAAGACTGGGGATATTTCAGACAATTCTGTAAATACTTACTGGAGGCAAGGAGACATTGGTTTCTCTGGAAATACAAGATACAATCTAGGAGGTAATAGGAACGACAATTACTGTAAAATTGTCTTGTGATCAGTACTTTATTTTCTATTTTTCTCAATTAGCTAAGAGAGTGCCTGAATCCAGCAAAGCCTGGCATCACAGAGCAGCCAGAAATGAACCTCGAAAGAATCCACATTAAATATCTAAGTGGACTAAGACAGAAAATGTACTCTATGAGAGTAAAACACAGCAACATCCTAGTTCCATATATTGGCTAAGCTACTTTTTAATATATTAGCAGTTATCTTTTGATTCTGGTGGCTCTTTTCTGTGCCAGCTGCTGCAATTAAAAATATAATTGCTAGTGAAATGGTGAAAAAAGATTAGCGAATGCCTGAGTGCTAGCTGTTCAGGCTGGGAGCCTGTTTTCTAAGTTGATTTCAGACCAGTTAAAGCTTGTCAACAACTTTGAAGCAAGAGTGAAATAAAGCGACCAAAGAAGAAGGTAAACTGCACTAGCAAAACCTAAATGAGACCAATGTTATAGGATTTTGCAAGTTATATGAGAGGTGATGGCTGGGAAACTACACTATTGAACCCAGTATCATATTTTTTTCTGATCTTTGGAAGCCAAAACATACACTGCAAGAAGTAATTGGGTGAAAATTAATCATCCATCGCTGCAATAAGCAGGAAAAATTCAACTCCCACTTGACATCACTGCACATGAAATGGGCTATAATTGCAATGACTAATATTTCTAGCACTATTGTGCTGGATCAATGCTCTTTGAAGAGATATTTCAAGGACTCCTGGTGTAAACAAGTAAACCTCATTTGGGACAATATACAGGTACCCATGCTGGATGTTGGTATGAGCAATGGTCTTAATATTCCTAAAGCCTTATTGTGCCACTAATTTGCTTCTTAGACTATTTCTTGAGTGGAATGAAATTATAGGAAAACCTGGTCATCACTGCCAACTGAACAAGCAGGTATGTTTTAAGTTAGAGAGTTTCAAAGGAGAACTGCTGCTCAAGCTGACTTGAAGAAGAAGGTATTTCATCTTGAAAGCCATGGTTCATTATGTTGTGTAAAACCTTGCCTTCCACACCTGACTGGAAGCAAAATAGGACAGGTTTAGATTCAAAAGAGTAACTGCTAACATGACGATTTGTGCTTTACCAACAAAAGGGGAAAAGGAAAACTAAAATAACATTTTTGATACAAAATGAGTTAGTTTTTCTTACTTACAAATCCTAAAAACTGCCTTAACAAGTATTTTTATTGAAATGAAAAGTCTGAAGAAGTGAACAAATGAAGTAACTGATCTTGTAGCATAACTTCTGCTATTGGTTGTTGCTGGTGTCACTTCCTGTTCCACACTGCCTTTCTCCTTGATCTCATTCATCGCAGCTGTGCTGCTAACAAACCTGCTCCTTAGCACCACCAACAAAGCACAGCTCTCCACTGGAAGAATTTTGAATTCCTTCTTCCATTTCTGTTCTGAAAGGCCCTGTAGTGACTGTCACTGATGCTGTTTTTTGGTATCTTTGCCTTTTCTTTGTCCAGCAAGGAAACATTATGCTGAGCTCTTACACTGCTGTAACTGGTCTTGCTCTGCATTCCAGCTCGGCTGTCTTCATTACAAGCACTGCATGTGCAAAATTCATAGGCTTTATGCCTCTCTATCAATGCCTTTCATTTCTCTTCCCTTTGTCACACAGCAACAGAGTTCACCTCCTCCTGAGGGTTCCTCTGACATCTGGGCTCATTATTGGGGTGGGATATGTAGGGTCTTGCCATTGTTTTCTGTCCCAGCCATCAGACTTCTGTATGTACAGGTCCTAGGGGAACTGGACTGATGGACTTCCTGGCTCTCTTCTAGTCTAAAAGTAGGCAGATAATAACCAGGTCCACCAACAATCCTAAAGTGTCACGTAACACATGCCTGTACTGAAAATCAGATGTAGCTACACAAATATGTCTGTAAGTGGCAAAAGGAGAAGAGCAATAGCTTCCATGAAAGTTGTGTTTTCTTTTTCTTGGAAATGTTCACCTCTTGGCTTGAATATTTTAGATAGTCTTAAGATAGCCATATTGGCCTATATCTTTATTGGTCACAGAGGTAGAGCAGAGGATGTTTATGGATCAAGAGAAAGCACACAGGATATGAGAAAAATAACCAAAAAAGGAGCATTTGGTACTGAGAGATTTTTTTTTTACACAGAGTTTCTAAGATTGTCAGTCATTTTCAAAAAATTAGTAGCAAACTATTTCATGTTTGTCTATGAATTATGTGAGTACATTAAAGGAAAAATGGCCTTACACAGTAAATATCCAAGCTCCATCTATCTATGACCTCTAGGGTAATTTCTATGCTGGCTGCTGAAACGTTTACGCTATGATTAAAGGATGGTGACTTATGCCATGTGGGGAAAATGCTTGGACCATTTCATACAGGCACTATAGCTGACACTTTGCACACTAGTAAAACTGTTAGTACTGAGCAAATGGCTAATTTAAGAAGGTTCTTGTAGTGGTCAAAACCCAGATGACCGGAGGAAAAAAAAATCAAAACTGAGATAAATCATGCTAGGTCGTAAGGCTTTCTTACAAGGAAAAAATATAAAACCAACAACAACAAAAAACAACCCCCCCC
>NDXB01012514.1:0-10504 GCA_002631895.1 Agapornis roseicollis | reverse complement strand
CTGGAATTGTTTGGCAGGGAGGTTGTGAGTGCTCCATCCCTGTCAGTGTTCAAGGCCAGGTTGGATGAAGCCTTGGGTGACATGGTTTAGTGTGAGGTGTCCCTGCTTATGGCGGGGGGGGGTTGAAACTAGATGATCTTAAGGTCCTTTCCAACCCTAACTATTCTATGATTCTAAAAGAGGTGGTCTCTAAAAAAAATACCAACAAAACAACAAAATAAGAAGTTACTGTCTTGATCCAGAAAAAATGCTTGAACAGAGACACACATCTCACTGGTGCAGGTGATTACGCAGCAGGCACGGCACTGGGAATAGAGATGTAACAAGAGAATCTCATGGAGCTTAATTCAACAGTTTAAAAATGCTATAAATTTTTCCAATCCAGGAAGATTCAGTTTCAGCTGGGCTATCTGGCCTTTGAATTCTTACCTATGTTGGCTTAAAATAGATTATCTTCATCTCAAAGTCAGATCTCAGAGATGTGAGTTCCCACTGAGCAAATCATATGTGTTTTCATTCCCAGGGATGAAGATTATCCAGAATTTTGTGTTACAAGAACAGTACTTGTGGACGAATTTAATTCAAGTGGTTTAATGGAGGGAGAATGACTTTTCAATTTTTTTTTTTTTATGTTCTCATCTCTGTGAGGCAACTGCATTTCAGATCTAAACTTACTTCGTTTTTGTCTGCTCTCAAAATACCAGTCAGACCTTTTCCAGTGAGAACTGGCAGAGTGAACAAGCCCAGCTGTACATTTGGCCTTTCTAGTCCAATATTGGATTTTTAATTACTTGGGCCATAGGGGAGGCATTTTTACCTTCTACGTATTTCCTACTAATTTTCTGGGGGTTTTAAGGTTCCACTTACCATCTGTCTAAGGTGAGTAATAGCCAGCGTGCTCTGCTAATGATGCCATATCCTACCTTTCCATTTAACTTCTGTAAAGGAGACACAATGGATGCAGACAACTTTAAATGCTACTAAAGACTTATATCTTCTGACATAAGCTCACCATGATTCATGAGAATAGCCTTATTTTCTTGGTCTGGCAATCCAAAGGCTTATTTTAGTTGCTAGTAGAACTAATCTGCCTGTGTTTTCAGTCTGGATAGTCTTGGGATGAGACCACTGCAGCCTCATGCTATGGCAGTAGAAAATTCTTCTTGCATTATACAAGGAATTAATTGACAAGTGTGTAATTGTCAGTTATGCAATTATTCCATTTAGTTCTCTAGTTCTCTATCTATCATTGACAGTATCTCTATCAATGATAATTGATTAAAAGACAAGTAGTAAAATGGCACACCTAGTATCTTCTTAGGCCCTATACTGAGACAACTTTTTATTAATAGGTACCAGTGAAGGGTCCTGGGTGAATTTCAGGCTGGTAGCAAAATCTGTGTGCTTCAGTGACGGTCAGAACACTCATTTTCTTCTGTATTTTTTATTTACCTATAGCTGTGCTATCAAGTTATTCTCATATCTAATTTCAGAAAGGAAAGAGTTCATATTCCCAGTAAAAGGTTTTTTGTATTTCTCCTGATTTAAGTCCACATTTATCTTCTGTGTCCAAAGAGGTTTTAGATGGAACTTGCAGTCCTGTTTGATCTTTTTTTTCAGCTGTAAGAGGATAAGCAATAATTCTTTTTTTGTGAAATCTGTATATTGCCCTCTTGTCTGCCATAATTTATTATAAACTTCACTATGGCTATTCTTTCAATTAAAGCACCCTTTCTATACCATGATATGGTGGGTTTTTTTTTTGAAGCACTGGGGAAGCACATTAATCTGTCATGTCACTTCACTCTGAGTTTCTTGAGAGCAAATCTGGATATTTTCAATGCTCTTCAGAGGGTTGAAATGGATGCCTGTTAATGAATTTTGGCAATTCAGTCTGTAAGCTAGACTTGGTTACAGTTTGCTATAAATAATGACTAAGATGGAAATGAACTGGATTTGTCAGTTTTAGTGTACTTAGGTAGATATGAAATGCAGTTATCAAAATATGTACTTTACAAGCCTATAAAGAGCTCTCATAAATTGGAAGGTTTATTATGATAGAGCGATAAATCTCAATATGATCACATACATATATACACAAGCAAATATTTTGCAACAGATTTCTGCATGTCTCAATGCACATAGTTTTAAATAGTTGCTAAAAAATTTATAAGATAATGCACTTCATGTCACGGCACAGAGAATGAGGGCATCTGGCAGCACCCCCTGCCAAAAATTGTGTGAAAGTAGTTCTAAGAAAAAGTATTGTAATTGAGGATTTTTAGCTATGCCTCTAATCTTGTGCTTTCTACAACAAAAAAAAACCTGAAGCAGCTTTTTCTGTCCCTTTGAAATAACATAGATGCTTTACATGGAATTTGAGAAGTTAATGCACAAGGACAAAGCTGTTAACAAATGAAATTAAGAAATGTAAGGAGATTGTGTTGCCTGGTGCCCTGCTCCATACCAGAATCAGTTATTCCAACCAAATTTCACAGGCAGTGTCAAAAGCCACGTTATTTCAAGTGTTTTCCTACTATATAACATGAACCTTTCCAGCTTGTCTAACATGAACATTTCAAACCTGTTACTACTGGAATCATGAAAAGCAATTTTTTCTTCCTATTTCATAAACTGTTTTTCTTCTCTGAACTATCCCTTGTATTCAGTAGTTTTCCTTAAAAGGCAGTTTCCAAAACTATGCACAGTACTAGAGCAAAGGTTTTACCAGTGGGATGCAAAGAGTAAGGACTGCTTCATGTGTCTTGATGGCCATATTCTAACGCATGCACCTTCTGTAAGATTAAGGTACTCATAACTGCTTTCCAGCTTGTGATCTCCCATGGCTTCTTGAGTTTCTAACAAAATGTTTCTAATTGTTTCCCTAGGCATTTGTAACATTGGTTATCCTTAAATATAAAACCTTGCACATATCCCTGTTGAATTTTGTCCTTGTTTTCCAGAGCCCTCCACAATAGCTTGTTTTGTATTGAAATTCTCTCTCCAAGGCATCCTTTTTTTCTATGTCTCTTGTTGTCTGCAAATTTAATAGTATGTACTTTCTGTTTGCTCACCCCAGTGCTAAATGAGGTTATTGAATAGTACTGGATACAGGACATATTCTTACTGAATAGTGCATTCTTCCATTTTGATCATCAGCAACAGATAACTACTATCTGAATGAAATTTTCTAACTAATGTCTATGTACAGCCCATGGTAGTTTTAACTTCTTTCAGAAAATGAAATCATAATTCTTGTTTTGTTTATGAAATTCAATGTGATATTTGACAAGTATGTCAAGGGCTTCTGTCAAAGCAATTGCTTCTGCCTGTTATAGTCATGGGGAAAGTCATGCTAGTTTCAGAGTATTTGTTCCTAAGAAGTCTGTGTTTGTATGTCCTCACTTAGGTGGTTGTTCAATTCTTTTTAGCAGAATTTTTATGGTAAATGTTTATCATAAAGCTTACAAACCCTTCACTCTTCCTTTTTAAGGACAGGCATTGTGTTTGCCCTCTTCATCCTCCACAACATCTCAAATAGAGCAAGCACTTCTCTGAGGTGGCTTTAGTCAGTTCTAAGTATCCTAGACTAACATTTATCAAGAGTGCTCTTCCTCTGCTTCCTTCAGTCAAAGGTGTAATTGCAGACTGAAAAATGAACGTGTGAAAACTTTGGCTGTATTTTATCATATTCTGCCTGTAGATAGTTTTTATCAGGACACAGAGCAGGTACAGCTATAACAACGACTGATAGCCTAGGAAAAATGGGTTCTGCATTCACACAGTTACTTTTTTGCCGTGTGCATGTTAAAACCTATACTAAGAAGGAGACAAGATCCAGAAGAAAAGAAAATAAAGGACAGAAGGAAAGAAAAGCCAAAAGAAAGAAAGAGGGTGAATGAAAAAAAAAAGAAGGCAGAAGAAAAAAAAAGGACAAAAGAAAACCAGAAATATGTTACATTTTGCACTGCAAAGAAAATATTGGAATTAGATGATGGGGGTNGAAAAAAAAGGAAAGAAGGAAAAAAAAACCAAAAAAAAGAAAGAGGGTGAAAGAAAAAAAAAAAGAAGGCAGAAGAAAAAAAAAGGACAAAAGAAAACCAGAAATATGTTACATTTTGCACTGCAAAGAAAATATTGGAATTAGATGATGGGGGTTGGAACTAGATGGTCTTAAGGTCCTTCCCAACCCTAACTATTCTATGATTCTAAGTGCCACCTGGATTCTCTTCTGAATTGCAATGCCTTTAATGTAATTGCCTGAAACACCCTAATATAACCCTGAATTCCTTATTGAGATTATAAGAATGCAATTAAAAGCAGTTTATTTATTTAATTTCCTCATTCACTATTCCCTGTTCCAATAAGATTATGTCCAATTAAAATGCCATTACTTCTAGACTTCCTCAGAAAAATAACTGCACAAGGAAGCCCTTTTTGTGCTTGGGAAAAACCTTTCTTGTTCCCATTCACTCTTTCCCAGCAGAACGCTGTAGAAATTTTGGGTTTTGTTTGGTTAGGGTTTTGATAAATCAGTAACATCAGCTGGTGGAAGCAGATGTGGGAGTCATCAAAAGGGTCTTTAAGCATTTGTAGGGTTTTCTTTAGTAATAGACTTGCCTTTCCCTCTTGACATCTGCCTTCAGCCTCCCTTCTGTTAACTGTCTTGATGTCAGCATCCTACACAGCCGTCTGGGTTTCTTTTTATATTGTCTCCAGTGCAATAAGCTTTCATTCTGGTTGCTTTGAGGCATGACCGCAAAACCATAATCATTAATACTAAATGAAAAACTGTGGTGAATTGAATAAAGTCTAGAGCTGTGCTAAAAATATCTGTGAACTTCATAAAAACAATGCTGGTGCTTTTTCTCTCACTGGCTTATATATCTCCTCTTCTGGACATCCTTCTAATAAAATCCTAGAAGTGTGTGGTGGCTCTGTAAAATTTGTGGTGACCAGATTTCACTGTTAATTTGGGGATTTCAGGTTCATATTGCAAACAATACTTATACAGACTTATTTCTTGTCTTCCATATTTTCTGTTTTCCACATTCTCACAATTATAAAGTGAACTTTAGGGTAAGGAATATTTTCTCCAGAGACACCAGAAGTCTGGAGGGAGTTCATGAACTTTTATGCAGATTTGGGCTAGCTCTGGCAAAAGGGAGATAAAAGCTGGAAAGGAATTGGTTCTATATTGGAAAAAGGACTGGCAGTTTCACATGCCAGAAGAAGTCAGTTGACCTTTAACAGGATGATGCTCTACTAGGTTTGAAAAACAGGAGGCTCCAAAGCAAACTTTCAAATATACAAAACAATATGTTCACCGAATATTGGTACTGCAATTTCCTTCCACATCACTGTCCTTATGTATAATATGCATGAGATACTCAGACAATAAAAAATATTTCTGACCTTAGGAGATTGTCACCAAAGGCCTAAAATAGCAATTAAAGAGTGCCCCTCCTCTAGAAGACATCTAAATAAGGCTGACTTGGAATGCTGGCTATTGGCATGTATCTAAGTGAAAAGCTGGCTCTCCTGAAGGTGTTGGTTTTTTTCATCTCTTTCCAGGAGATTATAGTAGAAACATAGCTATGAGATTCATATTTTGGATTTGCAAAGACTTGACAAAGAGAAAGACAGATATTATGATGACAGCCATCTTTGTTTTGGCATACACATGAACAGCCTCTGCAGTGGCTGAGTGTGAGCATATATGGTAGATATTACTGCTATTTGGAAAGTTGATTCTACCCCTGAGAAGATGCAATTTCATTTCAGTACAGACAAAAATATTTTGATGAGACATACAAAACATTGTTTTCCTTGTCTTAGAAGAAAGTTATGTTTTGAGGAAAATAAAACTTCTTATTTCAAGTGTTTAGGCAACTGAATTGAGCCCATGATGGCTCAGGTATCAGTACTTCTGTTTTTCTACGGGAAACACTTTGATTGCTATGTCAGAAATTGTATTTCTTTTGTCTAGCATTGTATTTCTTCTGACATGGTTATATGGACTGGTGACTCACCTTCATGCCAAGACTTGATTTAGACAATTAGATCTCCTATTTGTCAAATTCCACCTGAGCTCACTTGCTGAAGTAAAAATCACATCAATTGATCTTTCTATTCATGATTTGGATGTTATAGAGCAACTTCTCACCCCATTCCTGACATTCTCCTCTTCATATCTGATATCCCAGGCCTTTTTCCCATTAACAATGTCATCTAACTTTCTCTTCAGGAAATTTCAAGGACACTATTTTTAAGCCAAAGAGAAAACACTAAAAATTATTCCAAAGGCCATTACTAAGATGACTTAATCAGTAACAATCCAGTTGCTTTTATCTCTTCTTACAGAAACCCTAATTTTTTGTAATCTAAATATTTTTTTTCCATCTATAGTCAACAAAATACTTATCTAAACTTCTGGCTAAATAAACACCAAGAGAAAGTAGTCAAAAGCCATGGATGTTTTAATAAATAATGTAATGAATATAGTTTATGTGTTGTACTATCAAGCAGAATAAAAAGATGGGGCTTTATTTTCCTCACATGTGATAAATGCCTGGACTTCTATAGTTTAATGTGCCTGTGTTTCTTATTTACCCAAATGCTTATTATCCTTTTTTAATTCCTTGTTATCAACTTGTATTGTTGCAGGTGGAATTAGCTGAATGTCTGGTTTAGATACCAGAGCACTTACTCTGAGAACAGTGTCCTTATTCAATCTTTCATAAGCCTTTGTTACTGAAACAAAGAAGTGCAATTATGGATTCAGGACTGTCATGGTTTAACCCCAGCTGGCAACTAAGTACAATGGAGCCAAATCCAGGACAAGGAGAAAATGAAAGAATACTTTCCCAGTGATCTGGACCTAGTTAGTAGAGTCAGAAATATTCCATTTTAGATTACTCAAACTGTTTGTATTAAATTCTTTTCTGGTTCCAGTTTAGCAAGGCCATACTTGTCCCAAGATAACAATTTCCATAAGTTGAAATATTGTTTCTGTATGATTTTTATAATTTGCACACTTAAAAAGCAATACATGATTTTAAAACAAGGAAAAAAGAAGTATTAAAAATACATCTAAGATTTCTCATATTTCCGGGATTTCTCACATTTCTTCATATAAGCTTAGATAGGCTCAGAAGACATTTTCATGAATTTCTTATGAGCCTATGTCCTTTGAAGATGACACCAATGTAAACCTGAATCTTTACTAGCACTTTTCCCTTCTTTGCAGTTTTTATGATAACATCCCATAAGAAGTTTCATGACTGAGCTTCCTATACAACTGGTACAGTTTAGGCTATGTCAGGCTAAATACAGTAAATCCAAATGTAAATCAATGAAAAATCTCCAACGAAAAAGCTTGTATAGAGAGCCAAAGCAGAGAAATAGTCAACAGCTGTGTCAATAAATAGAACCAAGAAATATACATTTGCTCAAAATATGTAATTCAGATTCAAAGTGTATGCATAAAGTTCATGTGAGAGTTAAAAATGTGTTTTCATTTATGCAGGCTCAAGATCTGAGACTAAATTCTCCAGGAAAGATGTCTTTCAGGTTATCCAGCCCTGTTAATATTGCAATAAGAGAATTATTTAAGCTGAGAACATTTAAAAACGTTTAGATGATATCTAACATTTAAAAGACACAGAGAGTGTCAGTCTCTCTTGCAATTAGCTCATAGCCTACAAGAACAGTTTATAACCTGAAATATTATAGTAATACCACTTTCAAGTACTGCAAATTGATGCATAAGTCAAACATAAAGTACTATGATGAAAACAATTGAGGTTGCTAAGAGACAAAAATACCATGAAAAGTAGATCACTCCTTTCATCATCTGTTTATTCAAGCAATAGTCATATGTATTCTTGTATCAGTAACTCATATATGCATACCAAACTCTGAGTTTATACCCTAAGAACTTACATTCAAGCACATATATTCATAATAGTAATGTTTTTTCACATAAGCATTTCACAGCTTGCGAAAAGGCTAAGGCTTCCATCAAAGGAATTCATGTTCTCCATGGATCTCCAGTAAATCTTCAATTATGCACTGAAATGGTTGACACTTTAACTCCAATGTAAAAGTTAATGGGTCTCTGCCTGAGAAGTAATTGTCAGTTATACAACACTATTTTTTACCAAACAGAGAAGAATTTGCTTTTAGTGTGTAACACTGCTATGATATAGAACCGTATTTAGAGGGCTGTAATTGAAACTAAGACCTAGTGAAAAAAATTGGTGCATAAAATAAATCAAGCATAAGTTACTGGTTAACATGCATGGTTAAAAAATATTAAGCATCTAGAAAATGAAAACTGCCACAGTATTCTCTCCTTATTTAACTTTAGTCTGAATTCTTGGGTGCCAAGCATTGACACAGAAAACTGCTACTGCAATAACTTTAGGTATAGGCCAGTTCAGATGCTTCTAAGTCAAATGACTTGCAACTAAGCATGCCTTGGTCTTCTTCTATGGCCCCTAATCATTATGGTTCCTAGGCACTTCACAGCGTTTAGTGTTCTGACTCTCACAGTGGTGTTCTTCAGGACATGGGAGCTGGCTTTTTCTGCTGCTGGTGCAATCAAGCCTTCAGGCACTTCACTGTTGTAGTGAAGTCCCCCGTACCTGTCTGTATGCTTAATGTCCCCATAAAGCACCTGGGAGAGAAAAGCTGTGCCCAAAACTGAGAGTGCCCAAAGATGACAGCAGCTGAAGCACAGTGAACTGAGTGGGAAGCCGCCTTAGGTCAGCCTGTGGGGAAACACTGAAAATAGGATGCATATTAAATGTCATTTCTCACCAGGCCTGAGATGCCTTATGCAGGGTGGCAGATAAGTGCATCTCTCCGCTTCAGATACTCATCTCTGAATCCTTCAGCAGGGATAACACCTTTCTTTCTAAAGCAGAAGCAGGAACTATAACTTCTTTTAAAACTGAGTCTTCAGTATTATGCTGCTGTTCTTGTGCAATATCTTAGCATTTGCTCAGAACATGGCATCCTCATATTAAATTCCCTCTTGTATCCAACTTAATTCAGGCCTCTTTTGCCCCTAAAACCATCCTAGCTTTAAGTTACTCTTGGGTTATGATGTTCTCCACTTGGAGAGGTTTTGTACTTTCTGAGCAGCAACAATTCCCAATTGAAGACAGAGTAAGATTCAGTCTCTGCCCTACTGAGTGGGGTGTGAGGAGCAGGGCTGCAACTGCTTCATGGTTCTGTCCTGGGAAATCGAATGGCAGAAAGAACAGGCCCTATAGTTCTATAAACTGTAATTCACCTACACAATTTGCCAGCTTTGGTTTATCACTAATTATGGTCCTCCACAAACTCAGTATGGGTCATTATATTTTTCCAAGGCAGCAGATTTTTCCCTGAGTGATAGGCAGCTGATGGCTGTGACTCTGGACACCTCTGCATCGTACGGCTCTGATCACAGTGTTGCACACAGCCTGACAGTGAGGAAAAAATCGATATACCAGGGCTAGAAGGTAATCTTAGACCTTTGACTTGGAAGGCTGTACTGGGACCTCGGAGTCCCTTTGTAGTGAAGGTAGCCTTTAGAGAGTAATTGAGAACAGCAGCGATGGGAGCCTCCCTCTCTCCCTCACTCCCCACTTAGGCACAAAGTTAAATGCCTTGCGTAAAAAAGGGTTAATGTTGCCATTTTCATTAAGCTTAGTAGAAATTACAAAAAGGCCAAATTACCATGTGCTGATGCCCTAGCAACCTTTCCATGTAGTACCCTTACTGTAAGAGCAGAGAATTTCATCCCATAAGATTACTTCCACTGTTTGCCAAGAGAAAGGTTAGGGATAGATGAGAACAAATATCCTGAGATAACAAAATCTTTAGGATCTTACATTGGATTATTCCTCAAATAGTGAAAAGCTACGTGGAAGGCCTGAAGCTAAATGTTTCAAATGTCCATTTTGCTTGTGGAAATTAACCCCTTCATGAAAAGGGTAAGCGAGGATCCACACCATCTCCTCAAGGTGCATGTCTCAGCCACAGGACCTGGCATGCAAGCAGCAGCTTGGCTGCTTTTTGAGACACAATGCGTATTTATGAAATGATGGGTGGCTGCTAATGCCTGTCCTGGGTTCACCAATAGCAGTCAGTTTTTCTCCTCCTTAGTAGCTGGTGCAGCACTGTGTTTTGACTCAACCTGGGAACAAAACTGATAACACTGAAGTTTTTAGTTGTCGCTAAGGAATGTGTTGTTCTGATCAAGGACTTTGTGAGCCTCATGCTCTGCCAGGGAGGAGGGGAGGCCGGGAGGAAGCAGGAACAGGACACCAAAGAGGTATTCCATACCATAGCACGTCATGCCCATGAGGTAACTGGGAGTGATCCGGAAGTTCTCTCTGGGGGTTGGAGGAGGTTTTTTTGAGTCGGTGCTCGGTTGGGTTGGGGTGTTGTGAGTTATCTGTCAGTGGTTGGTGAGATGTTGTATTCTTTTCCCTTGTTATTTCCTTTATCA
>NDXB01012513.1:251027-267538 GCA_002631895.1 Agapornis roseicollis | reverse complement strand
CCCTGTTATCCCCTCACGCAGCTCAAACCCAGCACCCGTCCTCAGCTCCTTTCTTGCCAATTAAAGCCATAAATAAAGGTGAAGGAATCTCATTTCAGCCTGAACGGAAAAGGCAGGCGAAGGGAGCCCGAGCGGCACTGCTGAGAGCCAGGGGGCCGTAATTAAACCTTCTCCCTTTGTATTTTATTGCTGCTTTTCTCAAGGCCTGCCTAAAATGCCTGTGAAACCCTTCCCTGTACAAAGGCAGGAGAAAGACCCCCCCCCCTTCCCCTCCCACCGCCGCCACTAAATGCAATGAAATGGATTTCTCAAATGTCATGCTAGTAGCCACTTAATAATACATTTTCCTATAGACAGGACAATAATATATATTTTAATCACTTTTCTACAGGCAAATAAACGCCAATGGAAGCCTGGCCTTCACCGGCGCTTGGAAATGATGAATTTTTCAATAACCTTTTCTATTATTCATCCCGTGTTATTCCGTAACATTTCTATGGGAGGAATGTGCTTGCCAGACACTTTATGAAGCTCTTCTTTTATTTATTAAACAGCAAGGTGTCTCCCTGAAAGCCTCCTCCCTCCTCTGGAAAGATGTTGCTGGAGCCTGAGCAAGGTTTAAGACACAGGAGTACACCTTGGCTTATTAATGATTCCCCCCCTATATAAAAGCAGGCACGTGAGCAGCTCCCGGGATGCTGCTGGCTCAGCCTCAGGTGGTTTCTTGGGGTAGACCCAGGGAGCAAAGTCCAAAGCGCAAGGGAGGGAGCATCTCCCATAGGAAGCCAGGCTGGGAGAGTTGGGGCTGTTCAGCCTGGGGAACAGAAGGCTGCGTGGAGACCTTATAGCACCCTTCCAGTATCTGAAGGGGGGCTATAGGGATGCTGGGGAGGGACTCTTCATTAGGGACTGCAGTGGCAGGACAAGGGGTATCGGGTTCAAACTGAAACAGGAGAGGTTTAGATTGGATCTAAGGAAGAAATTCTTTGCTGTGAGGGTGCTGAGGCACTGGAATGGGTTGGCCAGGGAGGTTGTGAGTGCTCCATCCCTGGCAGTGTGCAAGGCCAGGTTGGATGAAGCATTGAGTGCCATGGTTTAGTGTGAGGTGTCCCTGTTTGTGGCAGGGGGGTTGGAACTGGGTGATCTTAAGGTCCTTTCCAACCCGAACTATTCTGTGATTCTATAATTCTATGTCCCATAAAAGCATCATTCCCAGATGGGCCATAAATCTAGGGAGGGATCAAGGAAGCTGTGGCTGCCCCATCCCTGGCAGTGTTCAAAGCCAGGTTGGATGGGGCTTGGAACAACTTGCTGTAGTGGAAGGTGTCACCAGATGAGCTTTAAGGTCCCTTCCAACACAAACCATTCTAGGAGTCTATGATCCAGCAGCAGTGCAAGCCAGCACCCTTGGCCATTGCAGGGCTGAGCCAAACTGGGGCCAAAAGCTGGATCCATAGGCTCATGCTTGGTAGAGTGGTTCCCATGGGTGCCCTCCATGAAGGTCTACACTGCTGGTGACCCAAAATGCCTGCTGCACACTAAAACATCAGTGCCATGCTCTCCCCCATAGCTTTCACTGTGACCTGTGGCAGGAGAGACCCCGTATAGGAAAATAAAGCCCTTGGTAGCACCAAAGCCTCCACATCTGCCTTCCCTCATCGTGTGTTGGATGCCGTGTACAGCACAGGAGGGGATCAAAAAGGGAAGCGGTGCTTCCCAACACCTAATACCAGCTTAATTATGTGATGATATCCGTGACTTACGTCCCTCCACAATGCACAAACCTCAGCAGCTGAAAGCAAAGAGCTCCTCTGATGCAACCCAATTAGGAATGGAGATCCGACTGTCAAGAGAGCTGACTGGTTTGTGTGTACCTTACAAATGAAAAGCAAAGGAGACGAGGAAAAAGACCTGGAATTAATCTAAATGCTGGGCTCATGCGTACCCACAAGGTGATGGTTAAAGAGATCTGTGATTTACAGGGAATGACCTCTTGGGGGAACAGTGGGGGTAGCAGCAAGTGGGACCTTATTAGCTTGCAAATGACATCTCCATCGCAAGGCAGAGCCTCTCGCGCTAAAATGCGATGAATAAATGATAGGTGGAGGAGCTGCTTTATGCAGATTCCTAGCGGAGATACGAAGGGCTGGGTGAGGGAACGGAGAGAGAAAATGAAGACATAGATTTCCCAGGATGATTCCCTTGCCCAAGTTCAGTCCGTTCGGGAAACAAAAGCTAAATAAGTCAAAGAAAACGATAGAAAAACACTGCCTGAAGCTCGAGAAAGAGGGAAAGCAGCTTCAAAATGGGACAACGGCTTGAAAAGGAGCTTAAGGCAGTGAGGCTATCCCTATGTCCGCTGCTGGTTCTAGGGCCATTGCCCCCACCAAACCCAGACTCCTTCATCTGCACTCGGTATCTTCAATTTGATGCTCTCTCCTGCCCATCGCAAGGACATGAGGAAGGACATCACCCCAGCCCATGGCCAGGAGCCTATTTCATACCTGTTCAAACAGTGATAAACTCAAAGTCCTGCTGCTTCAGGTAACATTTGACCAAGTGTTTCTCTGATAACTGCCTGTAATCAGCATGGAAAAGAGCCCCACTGAAGCCAGCACAAGAAAATCATATAAGTAATAAAGGCAACCATGAGAAAAGGACAGGGACAGGGACAGTAATGGATTTTCAGGGGCGGGAAATGCTTTTGCACAACTTTTTGTTGTCACAACAGGGGGCTGGAATTGGAGGAATTGATTGCAAGGCAAGGAAGCGGCTCGATGCGCTGAGGAGAGCACATCCCTGCTCCCATCATTCTCCTGCTCTTGTTACTGCTATCATGGTAACAGAGAGAATACACGAGGCAGAACCAGGGTCCTACCACACACAAAAAAAAGCCCAAATAAAAGAAGCAATATCTCCAAGAAACTCATTTCTTTCTATGGCTTGCAGTGGAGGAGGAGGTTCACAAAGAAACAGCAGGTAGGTGCCATCACCAGGTTGGCTATTGGAATAAAGTGACTGTGGGCACAGAATAGCACTGATTCCCCCATGCCCTCATAAGGCAAAATCCATATTTCATATCCAGGGATGGTTATTTTTCAGCTTACAAATCTAACCTGAGCATAAAGGGGGCATAGGGAGTGAAGAACAGGAGAAGGGAGCATGAGGAGGGCTGGGGCAGCAGGACAGGAGCACAGTAAACAGGGGAAGCGCAGCCCCTGATGTCAAAGAGCTGCTCCAGGATAGCCAGGAACCTTGGATCCTCCCAGCATCCACGCTCGGCAGGGCTGGGAGGGAGGAGTGATTGCTTAGGGGGCAAATTCCTGGCAGATAAAAGAACGGATGGCTCAGAGACAGGAGCAGGAAGGCTCCCCAGATAGCGGGGTCACATCCTTGCGCACTCCTCTATGGCAGCATCCCCATGGAAGACTAATGTGATTTCCCCAATCCCATAGGCATTTCTGGACACCAAGCAAAAAGGTGCTCCCGAGAGCACACGCTCAACTACAACCATCTCTGCAGCTCTGCTGAAAGCACAGCATTGAAGGCCACCCAAAACTGAGGTCTAATCCCAAATCCCAGCCCATTGCTTCCATCTTTGTCCTCACCACACGTTGAACCTGCTCAACCTCAGCTAATGGAAGATGAAGGTGTGTTGGTGGACCTCAGGACAACTGGGGGTCCCCAACAAAAGGAAATGAAGGTACCAGGGCTGTGATGGCCAACATCTGCAGAAGGACTTGGTGATCTACCTCCATGGGTGCAAGGAAAGAAACAGCTCAATATTGCAATGTGCTCAAGAAGTTGGCTGTTAACTTCCTTGGAGATGCAGGAATCTGTCCAATTCCTTTGCTTTGGAACACACAGACTAAACTAAGCACTTGGAAAAGAGCTTCCAAGTATCTCAGAAGCTTTACCCCTAAATAAGAGTCATCAGCAGCTCCAACTTCTTAATGGTACCCAAAGTATTTGCAGCCTGGTTTCCTGAGGAAATGAGGCTTATGCAGTGGCAGCGCCTGCCTGGCTGCTTCCTTCCCCCATCCCTAGTGATTTCTAAACCTTATAACCCATTTCAATAACATCTGATAGAAAGACACATTTATCTCCGAGATACAAGTTTGGGAAAAAATAGGAAGCTACTCAGATGAAAGATGCTATTAATGCTCCTATCGAGGGAAAGGCAGGGGGATGAATTCAACCTTTCTCAACCGTCTGAAAATCCAGCCTCACTTTACACTCGAGACACAGGCGCACAGGGCTGCAGGGATAATGATTGCTGCTGCTCACAGAAGTGGCTGTGTGGGGTTTTTAGCTATATCCATATGTGAAATCAACACCAGAATATTTGCCTGGATAAACTAATCGAAATTGCTTGTTGGATGAGTTCACCGGCTATAAAACCCTGCAGTTACAAGGTATAATTACAGGAGCTTTTATTTCCCTCAACAACAACAAAAAAGTCTTCATTAAAACAGAGTTAAGGTTGTAAACAGATCATTAATTTATAACAACATTATCAGATGGGTTACAGTTATTCAAAGAGCACACATCGAAAGAGGCAGGAAAGCGAGGAGCGAAGGTTACAACAAGATGGAATTTGGGAAGCTCGGTTTTGTCAGGATCACAACCACAGCCTGAGCAGCAGCGGGGCTAATGCAGGAAGGACACCAGGGGAGAGCTGCATTACCAATGGGTTGGTAGGAGGCACAATGCAGCACAGAGATGCTTCAGTGATGGGCACGGGAGATCCACCCCACTGAATAGCACAAGCAGCCCAGAGGGTTGGTGCTCGCCCTGGATAACACCTTCTGAGCCCTTTTTGGGCTGCAATTCATCTCACACCAAGGCACTGATTATACCCCAAGACATTGAACCTACCGGGGTCTGCCCAACTAAGCCAGCCCCACCTGAAACCCTCTGGGTGACCACACATGGAATCATGGAATGGTTTGGGTCTGAAAGGACTTTAAAGATCATCCAGTCCCAATCCCCTTCCATGNAACCTACCGGGGTCTGCCCAACTAAGCCAGCCCCACCTGAAACCCTCTGGGTGACCACACATGGAATCATGGAATGGTTTGGGTTTGAAAGGACTTTAAAGATCATCCAGTCCCAACCCCCTTCCATGGTTGCTCCAAGCCCCTGTGTCCAGCCTGGCCTTGAACACTGCCAGGGATGGGGCAGCCACAGCGCCTCAGCACCCTCACAGGGAAGAACCTCTTCCTTATCTCCAACCTGAACTTCCCCTGCTTCACGATCCGTTCCCCCTTGCCCTATGGCTACGGTCCCTGATGAAGAGCCCCAAGACTCATCATGCCCAAGAGCAGTGACAGCCATGGGGACTGTACCAGGGGATGCACAGCAAATCCACTGGTCTCTCTTGAAGGAAATCTCATTTTCATTGCCTATAGGGAGCAAAGACCCACACCACCACTGAATCACAGCATGTAAGGACTGCAGTGAGTTTTCAGGCCATGAATTAAGGACCCTTTGCTGCTCCATTCAAGCAAATGTTTTTCCATGAGGGGCAGAAGACAAGAGCGAGCAGAAAATGAGGGCAAGCACACACAGAGAGGTGGGAAATGACAGGAATTCAGAGCAAACAAGGTTTTTTTAGCTGTATGCTCTCCCTCCAAACCTTTTATCCCTTAATATCACCATAAGGACCAAGCTATCTCCCAATAGATCCTGGAGGAGCCAGCAGGGACCTTAAGAGCATCCCAGAGATCCCCATCCCCAACCCAACCTGGGATTTGGTGTCATGCCATAAAGCAAGGCACAGGGACAACCAATTCCCACAGCCCGGGGCCTCCTGCTTCCCTTGGAGCTTGCTTCAGGTCTGCTTTCATTTCATGGAGTGGAAAGAATGAGAGAGAAACCCAGCCCTGGGAAACCTTGGAAAGCCTGCACAGCTCTCCCTTGACGGCGCAGCGTTTAAAGGGATGTTATTCCGAAGGGGCATTGTGAATGTATCCAGTCAATGCTGCAGAACTTTAGTGGCAAAACAACTCAATAGCCTCAATTGACTGTATGAAATGCTATCATCTTTACCACTACAAAGAAAGAAGGCAGGAGTAAAAAGAAATAAATAAGAGGCTACGTTGCATTTGTCTTTCGTTAGCTCCCTGTGCAAGAGCATTTCAATCCTTGTCCTTAGCACAATGTGTACTAACTCCTAAGTGGCTAAAAAAAGACCCCCAGAAAAAGCCAAACACATCCAAAATACATTCCCCACACTCCAGAGCTATTCTCATGCCTACCCCAAAAAGAACAGCATATAAAAAGAGCATCATCCCCAGCCAGCTGCCTTGATTACCACCTTCCCTCTGATGAAGATGATGCGGGCTATGATTGAAGATGCTCTGAAAAGACACACAAGGAAGAGATGAGAACTTCTTGTCTCCTTTCCCCAGCTAGGTCACTAGGCATTCCTCCTCGGCAGCTCATTTCTTATTCCATATCTGTCTGGACCCTGCTCTCCTTCATCAGCAGAAGAGCTCCGAGACCGCCAGCACCTCGATTGTTCCTCTCCTACTGATTGGGCTTTGTGGCTCTCGGGGAGCTTCTGCTTGATGGCAGGAGGCTGCCTGCACCCTCCATCAACTGCAGCTTAAGCGGGCTCAAAGGGATGGTGGAGGGTTCAGAGCATCACAATGTATTATCTTCCTAAAGCCAACCCCCTGCCTAACTTCCTTTTCCCTGCTGTACATGCGGGAATTCAGCTGCTTTGGCCACAGTGGCTAGGAAACGCACCAAACCCCACGACCTGTCCTCAATACATCCCCATGAAGGGGGGGGGGGAAAGATGCTTTCCCTTCAAATAGCACAAGTGAGCAGCCGGGTGCTGCAGTGTGACTTTGGGCAAGTCACTGCACTGCTCCGATTCCCCTTTCATTTCCCCTTTCCTTTTGCCCTTCCCTGCCATCTGACACACGGGCTGTTGCTTTGTCCCTCATCCAACCTCCAGCTCCCTGCTAATGAGCGATGCCATTGAAACCTGGACACGCAGTGCTGAACATCTGTGCTTCTGCTAAAACATCTGGATCAAGCGAGCTGCAGGCACGGGAACAGCACAAGCAGGGGGGCTTTGACTCAGCCCTCCAGCGTTCCCTGCCCTTCCAAGCCCTCTTCCCACCCCAACCCCAAAGCCCACCTCCATCCCATGGGAAGCCCATGTTGCACCAAATGGGAGCGTGGGACCGAGCGGCAGCTTGAGTCCTGCCTGCACACGCGATGCCGGGAGCGACTGCATCAACTTGTTCAGCCTCCTCCATTCAAGGCAGCACCTGCCAGGATTTCTCATTGGAGGCAATTGAGATTCCACGGAGCATCTTCGGAAAATAATCTGCAAACAAGATGCTGCAGGCTATAAAATCACTCCCTCTCCTTTGCTTTAGATCGCAGCTTAATAAAAGCCTAACACGAGCTAGCCAAGGAAAGCGCCGCACTTTGCCCAACCACATCATCCCTTTGTGTATTATTAATCGGCTTCAAGTTGTACCATGGTTTCCTGGGGCAGGAAGGAGAAGGGGGTCTCCGGTTGCGGAGGAGACTTGACTTTTCCTTAGAGGATTCAGCAAGGAAAGTCCCACTTAAAGCAGCAGAGAGTGGTATTTGCGCCTATGGTCCGTTGCGTTGCTCATAGTGAGGATCGATAAGGGGGGCAAGAAAGCTTGAGAGGAGCTTTGGATAAGGGATATAGGGACAGGCCAAGGGGAATGGCTTGAACCTGCCCGAGGGGAGACTGAGCTGAGCTCTTAGGCACAAGCTCTTCCCTATGAGGGTAACGGGACACTGGGATGAGTTGAATGGAGAAGCTGTGGCTGCCCCATCCCTGGCAATGCTCAAGGCCAGGTTGGAGACAGGGGCTTGGAGCAAGCTGCTCCAGTGGAAGGGGTCCCTGCCTGTGGAAGGGGGTTGGAACTGGATGTTGGACCATCAAGGTCCCTTCCAACCCAAACCCACTCTGGGTTTCTATGATATGATATGAAACATTTGGGGTTTATCTCTGCCAAAGCACACGAAAACGCAGACAGGTTCTTCCAGCCCCAAGCTGGAGCAGAGATTTTGACCAATGCAGGTGGAAATAGCGTTATTGCCTGGTGGGAACAGAAGAGCAGCTCTGGGATGCTGAGTGCTCCCATCGGTAGGGTTTCTGCATCACTCAACCCCAGCGCAAGGAGGGGGTTTACTCTGTGGAGGGGCAGAGAAGCACATGAAGGGAGAGAACAGCCCCAAGAAGCTCCTGCAGAGCCTTCCAATCACATCTCCACTCCCACTAAGAAAAGTACAATATATTGTCTATTTGGGAGCAGTTTAAGTTGCTTCATTTCACACAGTAAATTAACCTGATTTCTTTAATAGGGGATTTTTATTTGGTGTCAAGCCCCAACTGTTACACCAAATACTATGCCCTGGGACTCCAGCTATTAAACCTGCTCTGCGCGCTCAGTGCATCCCAAGCAGCAAGCGCTGCCAGACGTGCTGCTGGGGCAGCAGGCTTGGTGACACTTGGAAATAATGGCTCAATCATTCCTAAACGCCCCAGCTATTTACTGCTGCCACCTGACCCAGGAGATTTCTCCAAGCAAAACCGCTTTGTAGAGCTCCCAAATGGAAACCAAAGCATCGGGAGCCTCCCTGAGCGCAGACCCTTCCCATGGGGATGCTGAGGGCAGGGCAGTGCTGCTCTCTGGCATGCGAATTCACTCTAGGATGAGATAAAACACTAAAAGCCTCTAAATATCCTGGCTGGGAAGGATATCAAGGTTTTCTTCTTGTGGCAGGGCTTGGTCTTGACTTTCTATTGAAGAGCTATTGCAGTCCAGATGGGCGCTCAGCTCCTTTGGTGGAAATCGGTACTCTCTGTGCCAGGGATAAAATGAAGCCCTTGCACAGGCTGTGGTCAGGCCACTTCCAGGTGGGCAAATAACAGCATGGGTCTGGCAGTGCACCCACCCCCCCTGCTCTCTGCTGTGATTCATGCCGCTCTACATCACTTTGATAGGGCCAGAACCAGCGGCCAAGGCAGGTCTGTGAGCAGAGGCAAACCATCCATAGCAATGAAAATGGGGAAAACGGGGTTTAGAGTCATTCCCGAGGGGTGAAAAGCAGCTCTTGGGCAACAGGGATGGGGAAATTTCCCTTCCCTCTGTGAAAAACCCCATACTCAAAGCACCGAGCCCCACAGTGCTGCTTGCTATGGCAAACCCCAACACCAAAATCCCCTTGCTCCGGGGATCAGACTCCCCTTCTGCTTCTCTTCCCGCTCCATCCCGCTCCAGCAGCCATCACCTTGGCATCCAGCCACTCTCCTCCGCTGCACGCCTGGTTTAACAGCTGACAAATGCCCCAGTTCATTTTCCTCCTCTCCCTCTCTCTGGGGTGCTGCTGACATTCTGCTGTTTCCCCATGAGATTATCCTTCACGTAATGAATTTTCTCCCCAGCTCCTCCTCTTTCCCTGCGCCTTTTGGCTCCGCTGCCTCACGCTCTTCTCGACTCTGCCGACTCCGGGAGCATTCCCGACACAAGATGAATCGCCCAGAGACTCCCGGTGCATCCTTCTTTACACTTCACATCTCCCCACCGCCGGTGAGAAATAGCTTTGCTTCTCATCCATCATAAGTCAGCGTGACAAGGCTGTCGTCCTCCAGCACCGCATCACTGTATCATGCGCCGCTCCGACCCGCTTGGCTGAGCAACCCGCTCCCCTCCGAGCAGCTGGGACCTTTCCAAAGTGCTTTTGTTGTTGTTATCGGGGCTTTGGGCACTGAGGAAAGTTATTTCCAACCCCTTCCTTCCTCCCAGTTTGCATCCTGCATGGCTCAGGAGGTGTTAGTGCTAAGGAGAAGTCATGCTCAAAGGGGAAACTGAGGCACGGAGCGAGCTTTCGGGCTCCCATAAAGCCTGACTCCATTCTTGGCAGAGCTGGGAATAGAGATGCTGCCTTTTCATTTCACTGCTTCCATGACCATCTCCCAGCTCAGCCAGAAAGAAACCGTGACCCCACAGCTCACTGGAAACCTTGCCTTGGCCACCCCTGGAGACCCCTGTTATTGTCCCCAAACCATAAATCACAGCCCCAAACTCAACATGTGCATGGAATGTGCTCATGCTATTCCACAGCATCCTGAGTGATGGCATAGGAACTAAATAAGCTAAATTGTCAATTCTCATCTCTGGAGGAAATTCCAAGTGTTTCCTTTCAATTTTCCTCCTTCCTTCCAAATCTAAACAGCATTCCTGCCTCAGTTTGGAGAGCTGGGGAGCAGCGAAGGTGAATCCATGGGTCTCATAGAAGAAGCAGGGAGGAACCCCCAGCCCTAAGGCCTCCTCATTCCCAAGCCAGCTCAGCCAGGATGAGAAGATTGCACTGTGTTTGCTTTCAAACTCCAAAATGAGTTCCCTCCTATCTGCCAGGAGTGATGGATCTCCTGAGTCACCTGTAAATCACCTGCAAATCCCCTTGAAGCACTTAGGCAAGAGAGGAATGAGGCAGGGAATTGTGCTCTTCTCTCAGGGTTCACATCCTGCAAGGACATTGAGTGCAAACAGTGACTCTCCAGCACGCTTCTTGGCTATCACAATCGCAACCTGATGGTTCACTTCCTGATTTCATCTGCCTGCAGGTAAAGAACTTCCCACCCCAAAACGGGAAGCCTGGAGATCTCCGTATTCAACTTCCTAAAGGATGCTGACAACATCACAGGGAGGTGGAAACCCCTGCCCCGTCCCCAAGGTCACAGGTACCCTTAGGGACAACCTTTGCATCTACTTCAACTCACTGGACAGCAGGTGGAGAAGAGCATTGAGCAATGTAGCTCTAAGCAGCAAGACGGAATAAAACCGGAGTAAATAGCGGCCATCCAACATCATGCCAAATAGTGTGTGTTTGCAGACCATCCGAACCCCAAAGAGATCCAACTGCCAACGCTTCAAAGTTACAAAGGCAACATATACACATAGCTCTATCTATTTTTAAACTCAGGGGCTCATTAGGCAAGTTCAAGCTGTGTTGCTCTACTCGAAAGGCTCTGATGATGCCATTTTTATTCCCTACTGGTCCTTTAGTTTCTTCTTGAACTCGTGCAAGTTGAAGCTTTCAAAGGGACACGCTCAAACCTCCCTGTCTGTAAATCCATAGTAACAGCAGCTAATTCCCTGCAAAGCAAGTGGAAGGTGTGCACGGGATTGTTGATCCCAAAGCTTCAGCGGGAGCCTAGTCCTCAAACCTCACATTTGACTATTGTGTCTTTTCCCTTTGCTAGCACCTTTCTAACCTTTCAATAAATGCTTTAAGTCGATGCTTTTTGGGTTGTTTCTTACCTTGACATTACCAAAATCCTACAGATAATTGCAAACTACTATACAGGCTGGACAAGTAAAGATGCTGGGAGAGGTACCCGAGCATCCGAACTGTGCTGTGGCAATCCCTGCTGCATGTAAACTGCAACATAATTGGGGATTTGAAAGAGCAGGACAAAAGAATCACTCTTTTCTGTGAAGAACCACCCCAACAAATCACTCCTGAGCATATGCTCGGAGAAATGAAAAGGGAAACAAGAGAGATGCACAAACAGGCCATCCTCATTCCATGTAATGCAAGAGAAAGGAACTCCTTGAGTGAATAGATGGTGCTCAGCCCTGCCAAGCTCACTGAGAAGGTGGGAATCACAGTACGTGTCTATCTTGCCTTCTGTTCCTCATCCCCCCAAGCAGGTAGTAAGGGAGGTTATGGAAGCACAGGCCATTCTTATCACTGCTGGCATGTTCCCGCGGCTTGGCAATGCTACTGGGCCATGCATAAAACATAGCCAGCTCTGCCTCGAGCCCAGCAGGAGATATTAGCTGCATTAGCACCGCAATCTGAATCTTCTCTCCCCCAGGACAAATGCAATTGCTAGTGCTGCAGGAGGCCCACAGGACCCAGATTCACAGCTCTCCAGCTGGGATGTTTAGAGTGAGAGGTGAGATGTCCACCTCAGCCTCTATAACTCCCTTCCTACCCTGAGAGGTGCCAGACGCAGTTGGGATGGGGATAGCACATGCAAGGGCAGGATGGGAAACAGGCACCCTGATCCTTCCACTTGCAGTAAACCCCCCCCCCAGATCTCAACAAGAAACATCCCTATGGGCCTTGCAGCAGTCCCAAACCCTGCTTTTGAACAAGACAAGCACCATTGACTATCCCAGCTGAGCCAATTCCTGCCCACAGCCTCCAGCCACATCCCCATCCTCACCCTGGGTGCAGGAGACAATACCCCCATTTTACTAGTGTCCCCACCTCCTGAGAGGATGAGATTAACAATCAGAACCCTCCCTTTTATTCCCCTTATCTTATGGTCCTTTTTTCCTACTGATGTTTAAGCACAGCAGCAAAACTAGGATCAACAGGTGGAAAACATAGATAACAACTGGCCTTTAACAAGGTATCTGGGATGTGGCTGTCCTGCTCAGCCTGATGGGCATCATTTTGGCACACCTTGACTCCTGCTGAGTAGTTCCATTACTGGAGAGGCCAATACCTAGCATTGCTTCAAGGACTGAGCTCATCCCTTGGTTGCCATGTCAGGAAGGGATCCAGGATCTTGGCTTTATGGGAATGGGGAATGGTTGGCAGCAAAACTTCAGAACATGGAAGGCTTCATCCATCCCTTCTGAGAGCATGGCCAAGCTCTGCATCACCATACCCAGTATTAGCACCTACCATTCTATTTGTACTGCTAATCTCTATTAGGAAGACAAATATGATGATATGCAGAGGAGGCAAAACCCCACATTGGGGTTGTGAAGCCCCTTCAGCTGCAGATCAGGGATGGAAGGAGAGCCAAGCCCGAGAGGTCAGACCTGTGAGCAGCAGCATCTCCAACCAGAGCTGATGTACCAAACGCCAAAGCTCCGTACAAGGAAACAATGCCCAAATGCCCAAAACCCACCTAAGAAACTGCTGTTACCACCTAATGCAAGCTCCTCAACCTTATCCTGATGACCTTTAGCTTCCCTATCCAGGCTGGAAGGCAACATAGCCCCTCCAACATAAGCAGCCACCCCATCTGCAGCCTGGGCACCCACTTGAAGAGAAAGGGACTGCAAAGGTGGACTTGTGCATCCTGCAGAGCCTTGGCTGAATATCCAAGCAGCACGGCGCTGCTCAGGGTTGTGTTCCATGTTCCACCTTGCTGCTCTGGTTATAATGCGAGTCAGGCAGCTTTTGTGACAATGAAACACCTCCCAGAGGCACTGCAGATGGCTGCCTGCACCTGGGAATGCCACCCTGGGAAACTGGGAATGGTTTGGGGGAGCTGCTCCCTTTGCCTCGCTTTTCCTCCTCTTATCTCAGAGGGTGCTATCAGGCCCATAAATCCCTTCAAGATCCTGCATGACATTGCAAGTCAGAGACCTCAAACACAGTGTTCCTCTAAGGAAGCCATCCAAGACAGGACAAGCAGAGAGGATTTGAAGCAGTGGTAAATGCCCCATCCCTGGCAGTGTTCAAAGCCATGTTGGACAGGGCTTGGCGCAACCTGCTCCAGTGGAAGGTGTCCCTGCCCATGGATGAGCTTAAAGGTCCCTTCCAGCCCAACTCATTCTATGACCGAACAC
The DNA here is from genome assembly GCA_002631895.1 of Agapornis roseicollis. Classification (NCBI taxonomy): domain Eukaryota; kingdom Metazoa; phylum Chordata; class Aves; order Psittaciformes; family Psittacidae; genus Agapornis; species Agapornis roseicollis. The sequence continues at coordinate 253,934 of NDXB01012513.1, read as the reverse complement.
AGCTCCCCACCACCCAAGGCATCCCAAATCCCAGCTCACGACCTCTCCCATTCCATCAAGGCATTAATCAGCTTCGAGAGCTGATTTCACACATCTCCTGGAGTCAGGTGGGCTCCCTGGCAGCAGCATGGACGTGGGCTCTCCTGGACCTCTTTCTCTCTTCATCAGAGTTACTGTTTTGGGTAATGATGAAGCAGGGGAATTGATTTGAAGCCTAATGAATAATCAGCCACCATCAATAATTGTAATCACTAATCTGGTGCAATTAGAGGCAATTATAGTAAATGCAATTTCCTCCCGAGCTGCTAACGAACTGCAATAATATGAATTGACTTCAACTGGCTGCCTGTGATTTATGCAGTGGCAAGATCAAGGATCCCGTTATACCAACAAAGGCTTTAAAAGAAGCAGGGAAGTTGGGTTGTCCCCATTTATACAACTCACCTTTCCAAGCCACCAGATATTACATGGAGCCCTACAGTAGCATCGCTAAAGGACAAAATCCCTATTTTCCTCTTCTTTTCCCTCCATGTGAGACCTGTCGCATGGATGGACATACAACTCCCGTATTTCCTACAAACAAAGGATTACATATGCAAGGAGAGATGCTCCACACCATGTCCACGGAGACATTGTCACCTATTGGCACATCCACGTGGGTGATGGAGGAGGTAGCATCATCTACAGATCCAGATTGGGAGATCAAGCAGCAGTTCCTTGCCATTTTGGAGATGAAACAGCTGATTTCAAGTTGCCTATTACCCTCATAATGCCATTAAGGGCACTGTTCCAAAAGCACCTTTGAATTCCAAGTGGATTTTGCCAACAAAAGCTTCTATCCCTCCAAAAGCGGTTCTAATACACATTAGATTTCCAGCTCAAAACACGTTTGATGATGCACCAGGAGCAAATAGCTGTCACTGCTGGCAAATACACACACCAAGGCAATGTATTTCTATAGCACATCAATCCCGAGACTGGAGAAACCTTCAACCAGCCTGATGGGGCATGTAAATGAACACACATGGTCAGCAACCCCCCCTACTCAATCCCAGCTATTATTCTCCTCCGAGTCAATAGTTTCCACTCTCAGGTCAGTAAATCTTGATATTCACCTCCACGGCAATCAATAGCTGCCTATTATTGGGTCTGTAATTGGTACAGAAATGTAATCAAGAGTCAATAAAGGAAAGGAGCAACAGCAGAAGAATTGCAAAGGTAAAGTGTGTCACTGACCAATTACCCAGTGCTCTTGACTTTTACTAGTATTATTTATGATACAGGCAACTGCAATGCCCAGAAGAGTCAATCTCAGCTCCTCATGCAGATCTCTATGCAAGAAACCCTTGTCCAACCTGCTTGCAAGGCAGCCAGCCAACTCTATTGGGCAAACCCAGGCACCAACTGCTATGGAGATCATCGCTGCAATAAGGCCAGGTCCAAACTTAACCTCTAAGTGAGCTCTGAGACATGAAAAGGCAGACGCAATACTCAAACCTATACAAAAGTGAAAGCAGTGATAACTGGCTATCTCTGTTGGGTGTGATTTGGAAACGCAAAGGGGGTTTCTGTGCAAAACGACCACTTCCATGGGGATTATTTCGATTAAATTCCCCTTAAAATAAAGGGGGAGAAGGTTTAGAAGAGAAATGGATTTAAAAACTCCTTTGTCATTCCTACCCGAAGCAGTTCCAGGGCTGTTTGCTCTCCCTTCGTTGTGTGTCTCTCACAATGACAAAAGAGGAGCAGGGAAGTTAAAGCAAGTCTCAACATCTTTAGAACCACAGAATACGTTGGCTCTTTGGACCTGTGCCTGCCCTCACCAACCATTTCTGAAGGGGCTGTGAAACTTGCCCGTAGCTGCCACATCCCACATGGCCACTTGATGATAACCCATCAGATAGCCAGTTTTCCCTCAGGTTTGGAGAGTTCTGGCCTCATTCTCCCCTTGCCTCCTGGGCTTTACAACTAAAATCATCCAGCTTGCCATAAATCCAGCCGGATTAATTCATGCAAAGGTCCCCATCAACGTCGGAACAACGCCACAGTCCCAGCTCCGAGGCCTGGAAGCATTTAGTCGTATTTATGAGAACCCTTGGCAATTTGCTAAGTCACTCGAGAGTCACTTTTGCTTCTCTTCGTGGCCAAAACACCTCTTCTATTGCTGCCTGCTTACCTCCCACCCTTCAAACTGCATGGAACCTAAACCATTCCAAACCCTTCTATTCCCACAAGACAAAGCGGAGGATGGTTGTGCTTCAGGGGTGGATGCCCGAGCAAGGATCTAAATAAAGCAATCCCATAAAATCACAGGAAACCAGGGAACCACAGGAAAAATCAACCCCCAAACCACCACTTCAAGAGATCCTAGTTAATTATCCAGCAACACATGGTGCCACCACCCTAAAGATGCAGGAGTAGCGGAAGCATCTCCAAACCCTCTCCATCCTACATGGAGATTTCCAACTGCAAAACATTCTTTCCCCCCCCCCTGCAGTCCAAATTAAGTAATAAATATGGAAATCCATAAAGCCAGAGAAAACTGTCTCTTCCCAATAACGTGGCTTTGGGAGGGAATGAGCAGCCTTATTCATGTGATGAATTCCTTGTGCTTTTGTGTTAGTGCTGGTCCAACACCAGCGAGGACGCAGGGAGGGGAGGGATAAAGATGGGTGCGCTGGGGGGACAGTGAAGCCTCCTCCCCTCTCCAAAACCACCCTGGCACAAGTCTATAGGTTTAAAGCTTCACCCAACTCTGCCATCCAGCTGTTGCCAGTGATATTTTCCACCATGGGCCAGCTAAACCCGGGTTAACAGCAGATCTCCTTTGATCACTCGTGTATTTCCAACTCTGTAGGAGCTCCATCACTCCCTCCTGTCAGGCTGGAGATGGCCAAACCCTCCCCC
>NDXB01012513.1:173311-250899 GCA_002631895.1 Agapornis roseicollis | reverse complement strand
GAGAGCTTTTTCAGGGCTCGTTCTCCATGTATATATCATAGAATCCCAGATTGAAAAGGTTGAAAGGGACCTTAAAGCTCATTCAGTTCCAATCCCCTGCTACGGCCAGCAACACCTTCCACTAGACCAGGTTATATATATATATACAACCATAAAGCCTTCCCGCATCTTCCACCAGGATAAATCCCTTCGTTTGCTGCAAGTTTGGAAACATTTGGCTGGATTTCAAATCGAAGCTCAAGTTTTCTCCCAGTGTTTTGCTGCTGGGCAACTGGAGCATTTCATTTGCAGGGAACCAATTTCTGTTTGCTCCGGGTATTTTGCTGCCTTCAAACTCGACATTGCGAGATGCAATCAGAGCAGGGAAAATAAAGCAATTAAAGAACTCGCCTGGGATTCACACGCGGCCATTGATACCAATCAGTTTCAAGAGGGTCTTGGCACCCAACCTGCACAATATTTGAGTATCTAGAGTGGGTTTGGGGTTGATTCTTTTAATGAGTGGAGTTGGAGCTCAGATCTGGTCACATTTGCATACGAAGAATGACAAGGATGCTCTAGAGAGGACCAGAAGTGGCGAGCACTCACACTGCTGAGCTCCACACTGTGATGCTTTTCTGATTCAAGCGACACAGATTTATTCCCTCAAGCTCAAGGATCAGATTTGGTCCTTACTCAGCCTTCTGCCCTTTCCTTGCTCATTACTATCCTGAGATCTTCCTCACAGGTAAATGCAGCCCACACCACCATCCCCTCCCTCTGCACATGAACAGCCACCCCAGTATAATCACAAAGCAGCTTCTTTTTAATTGTGCTGAAGCTCATTTGTTATTTAAGCTTCAGATCTCACTTTTCTCCCCCAAAACCCTTTTAATTCCTCCCAGGTTATCATTATACTGAACAATAAAGCTGCAACAATCGCAGGCTGGCTGAAGAAAAAGGCCCTCTGGTCGGATCCTGATGGGGCTTTGGCCATGAGAACCACCTACGGTACCATGAAGTCGATGCTTCCCAAAAGACTTAGTTGATTTTAGAGGTCTAATTCCCATTTTTCCACATCATTCCGAGTCAAAGCTTCTCTAACTTCTAAAGAAACCTTGAAGTGGGCTAAATCTCTTTGGAAATCTGGCGTGGATCCTCCAACCCATCAGTTGTCTGCACCTTTGCCCTTACACTTGTTCCCCATATGCATTTTTCATTGCAGATATAAGGACATCGGAGCAGTGAAGATTTATCTGGGCAGATGTGGCAGCATTTACATATTTATTTGGAGCTGCAGGATATAAATTGAGTTGTGGGCTCCTTCCATCAGGACATATTAGCAGCTCACACAAGGATAATGTTTTTCTATTATACCTGGACAGGGAAAAGCAGGACTTGCGCCTCGCTCCATCATTTCAGATGTGGTTTAGAGTTCCTGCTATTGAATTGCTTTGTTGTTGATTTAAATACCCGTCACGGTAGGTTGTGGCATTTTGGTGGCTGACTTGATAACCCTTAGGATATGAAAGGGAATGTGATAAGCAGAGAGAAAACACTGCTCCTTCCTTCTCCCCATCACGGTTCAGCAGCAGATACAACCCATAACAAATGGATTTGTCAGAAGGAGAGAGGCAGCACATGGCATGAAGAAATTATGAATTATTAGGGAGCTTTAAAAGTGGAAAGATTGGTACCTATAAACCATGGGGGAAACCCCATCTCTATGACAAGACACCAAATCCTTTGGGATTTGCATTGCCTTTGCACAGTGTGACAATACAGGCCCTGCAACGCTGCATCCTGGGCTAAGCACCTGAGCAAAACCAGAGCCAGTTTCTTGTTTTAAGCCCTATTTCCACACCAAACCATTCACAGGGATGCTCCAGGAATGGGTGGCCAGGGATGTGCATCCCCATTGGGCTTTGCATCCATAGGGGGTTTGGGGTGGCCCAAAACCTCACATTTGGAAGCGGTCGTCTCCTGCTCTGAGTGGTAAAGAGGAGGTCGCATCCCTGGGCAAGTGAGTTTCTTTATTCCTCTACATCCTGCTGGTAGAAAGCAGGGTGTTTAGAAGGAAACAGTGATAAAAAGAAGGCTGTGGAATGCCAGAGAGCAGGATGGAGCCCAGGAGAGCAGAGGCACTGCAGCCATAGCAGCCTGACCTCCTCCACTAAGAGCCTAAGCAAGGTGATAACAACTGCAGGCATCACTAAGGTGCTCCCATGGCTTCCTCCTGCATCTCCCTGATCTCTTTCACCCCCAATCCCAAAATCCCCTTGTCTCAGATGCTCTTTAGCCACAGTAGCATAGGGAGGTCCTGCTGGGGAGGAGGGGGGGGTCAGTCCACCCCTACCCCACCATGCAAGGACAACAGCAGCCCCTCCTGGTCCCTTTCTGGTGTCCAGCACTGCCTTTCTCTTAGCTCTAACTGGAGAGCGGAGGTTTTAACCCACTTTATTCACACAACATTACCCCCACCTCCGCAATCCCTGCGAGGAACAGNTTTGGCCAGGGGCGCAGGGGGGGGGTCCGGCGGGGGGGGGGGGGGGGGTCAGTCCACCCCTACCCCACCATGCAAGGACAACAGCAGCCCCTCCTGGTCCCTTTCTGGTGTCCAGCACTGCCTTTCTCTTAGCTCTAACTGGAGAGCGGAGGTTTTAACCCACTTTATTCACACAACATTACCCCCACCTCCGCAATCCCTGCGAGGAACAGGAGTTTAGCCTAATATGTATTTAAAGACTGAACGTATGTATCTGTATATCCAAATATCCGCCACCCAGACACGCAGCTAATCCGCTTCCAGACATTTCCCCAATTATCCCAGGGTCCTCTGCACAGCCCATTACCCCGTAGATGTTACTAAGTGCTGCATAAACAACCCTCTCTGCTGTGTGGCTGACACTTAAGCGGACAAGTGTAAGTGCATTGCAGCAGGACAGCAAATGGAGCCATAACAGTCACAGCAGCCAGCGAGCCCCACCGCGAAAGCCATTATCTCCAGCACATGTGTGCTCATCCACCCAGAAAGCAGCTGGAAAAGCCCCATCAGCACAAAATTCCCACCCTCCTGCATTCCTCATATCCTGCCCCAGAGGGTCAAGCACTATTTGGGGTTACAAGAGGTTGGGGACTCTCTGGGGGTCACCCATATGATGCTGAGGATGAAGGATGGGAGAGGAGGTGGGATAAAACTCTTATTTCCTCGGCTGCCCATGTGGAAAGAACATTCCTATATCCCTACACCATCATTAAGCATATGTGCATGCTGTCTGGAGGTAAATAGGGCTACAGCAAGGTCAGGAGGAGAGCCATGCAAATGGATGGCATTCAAGAGGTCAGTTTTGCCTCATCTCTACCGAAAGTTGGGTTCTGCTCATCATCCAAAACATGGCTTTTGTGCATCAAAGCTTGCTTTCCATGGAGGATGCAGAGTACAGCAGGGACCATGGTCCCCTCTCGTCTGGGTTTGCCCTGATGCAGTGGGTGAGGGATGTGCTTACCGTCCCCATCGTGTCATAGAAACACTGAGTCATTGAATGAATTGGACCTTAAGGATTATCTAGTTCCAACCCTCTGTTACAGGTCCCGCATCCTAAGCCAGCATCCCCAATCCCTTTGGATCAGCCAGGCCGATAACCCTAATCCATACAGTCTGCTTAATACAACAACCCTATGGGAATCCCTGGAGCCTCCATCTCTCTGCTCAGACACACCAAAAGGCAATTCCCTTCTTCAACTGGGACCAGTCCGACCTAACTGGGTAGCACCTTGCGCTCCCATGTCACCAGCTCCAGATGTCACCATGGATGCTCTTCCCCTTCTCCCTATTGTTTTGATCAGGCAGGCAGGCTGCTAATTAAAAAAGCAGGAATCAATTGCCCTCATCTCCCCATCAGAAGCTCCTCTGCATGCATGGATTAAAGGCTGCTTCTACTTTAAGTCAATTAGAGATAAGGGGAAGCTGACATTTCTCCAACCCGCCTTATCAAACCGCTTGGAAAGTGCTCAGATTAAAATGTACAAAGATTATTTCTTCAGCTCCCTCTCGTCTTCCTTTCTTTTAATGATTCATCTGAACCCCCACCATCAATTGCTGATAGCCTGAGATAGGCGCTGCCCTGGGTTTTAGTAGGAATTGGCAGTTCCATAGGGATGGGGGCTGGAATGAGCATCCTGCTGCTGCAATGCCCCAGCACCCCCAAAACGAAAGGGAAACGGGCAAAAAGACCTCATGACTGCAAAACCATGGGCTTCCCAGCCGAGATCCCATGGGAAAGGGCCAGGGGGGTAGGGTGGGGGGGAAGAAATGGGATAAGGGGAAGGGACAGGGACCAGCAGCTGCCAAGGGGGTGGCATCCAGCAGGAACTGCAACAGGAAAGCAGGGGAGAAGGGGTGGAGGAAAGGGAAGGGAAAGGGGAAGAAAGGGGGAAANTCATGAGTCAAAATGTTTTTAAGTTTGTAGGCAATACAAAATGAAAAAAATGAATGAAGTTGTAGAAACACTGTATATACATGTTAGAATTCATCATTTCCTGGCATGGTAGTGTTTTCAATCTAGACTCCCACAGTACATGTTTCTGCGGTTGTCTGTATGAACCACTTGTGATTTGAAACTTCTGAGTTAAGAATATATTCAGTCTGTGTTTCTACTATTATTTAATGTGTGTACAATGATAGTACAGTAAACAGCGTAACTGTCTTTCCAGTTTATCATATGTGCCTGGTGATTTCAGTTCTGTAGTAAACTGGCAATATATTTTCAACTTTCACAAGTTTTATCAAATAGTCAAAGTCTAGCAGTTTTTGCATTTCAGTTGAATCATGCCTGAAGACCAAGCAGTTTTTAATTGCCACTAATGAGATGAAGTATGTACACAAAGTTCATACCCGTCTGACCTTTTAAGTTCTGTAGGATGTTACCTAGACTGATATAGCCTGCAAGAGAAGGGATCATCTCTTGTGTCTTGAGTATCAGCCTTATCAGAGATGAATGTACACTTGACTTTAGCGTACACTTTCTCATGAGTTACAATGTGATACAAAAGTTCACTGCTTAAGTGAGAATTTTATGAGTATACTTCAAGTAGCTGTAAATTAGCTTATGTCCTTCACTGCTAATGTGAGGTTTCTATCCAGTGTGTCCTTCAGTGCTGCAAGGCATATTGAAAGAACTATTCAAGACAAGAACCGAGATCAGATCTTAGCCTCAGATAATGTCTTTCAGAATAAGAGAGTTCTAGGTTCAGTGTTCCTGGCTCCTTGTGGAAGTAAGAGTTAGTTGCAACTGGCAGCAGACTGTTTTGAATATCTTAAATAATTGTGCTGAGCTCCTCCAATTTGGGTGCATTTGAGAGAGAACCAATTTCAAATGTAAGCATAATGCTTTGTGGTCTTATGGGGTTTGAAAAGGATTTTGGAATGTAGTTGTCACCTTGACTCTCCAAAGAACCTTTAGAACAGCCTGTGACTGTTTTTTGGTTCAGCCTAAGGTAAATAGATGTCTAATACGTCTTTGAAGGGTGTGATCATCATGTAGCATCCCGTACATTATTAGAAAACCTCAACCAACCTGCGGTACTTTTAATTCTAGCTTATTTATATTGCTGTCATTTTATTTGCTTTGTATGAAAGAGTGCATGCAAGTAATATTTTGGGTCATTTCAGAGACTTGCAGTCTTGCTAATAAAATGTGTTGCAGTGTGTAGTCATTATATAAAGTTAAGGCCACCAGTTCCAAAGCCAGTAATGGCACCTTGAGAGTTGCATATCCAGTTTTAGGGTCTGTAGAAGATGTGTGATTTTGGAATTGTCTGAGTTATGTAGCAGCGTGCAGCTAGGCAGAACACAGAGAAAGTCGCTAATACTGTCCTCAGCATGAAGTTCTTTACATACATGGCTTCTTTAGAGCTGTGTGAAAGTTCCCTATCTGTTTTTTTCTCTTGCTTCATTGAAAGGTGAACCAGTGTGGAGGGAGGAAGGGAAGATTTGTTTTGGGTTAAAGGAAAAATCTTTCATACCCACCCTCTTCCTTATATCCCAGAAATGAGTTTTTGGGGAAATTGGCCTGGGGGGGTTGGCTGGCAGTAAAACAGTGACTTGAAAAACTGAGCAAAATTGAGAAGACACATGGGTAGGAAATAAGGAAGTGAGGAGGAGTGCTATTTTTTAGGATTTTTCAGAGTTGTGAGCAGTGTGTATACATTTTGGCCTATTTCTACTGTAACTGACAACATCCCTCTGTGTGCAAATAAATGGTTTTATCGGAGTGAGTAATGAGAATTTTTGTTACTGTGTTTTCTTGTTGTACTAGCAGCTATGTTACCTGTAGCAAGACAAGATTACTTATACCAAGCCTTCGGCTTTTAATGGGAAAGAATAATAGAAAACCATTTTTCTAACAAAGGATGTCCTGCATTGCCTTGTTTCTTTCTGATCCACTTGCTGGTCAGTCTGTGTGGCTTCTTGAAATTGTAGGACACAGAGTGCTTCCATAGTCTGATTTCCACTCTGCCTTTTAAATTGACCACAGAGCGGACTGTCATTTGATAACTGTGTGGTTGATACTTCTACTTGGAGAAATGACAGCTGGCCGATGCAGAACAGCTTAGAAATAGTGTTTCTGGAAAGTTACAGGCATATTATTACTGTTGGTTTGCATTAGCTGTATCTGTTGTGCCAGTTGAAAGACAGGTGTAGAAACTGGGTTTATCTTCTTTTTGGAACAGAGAAGCAATGACCGGCAAAGCCACTGATACTTTTTATTGTACATGGTCTGCTTGAAAAGATTAAAAGAAGATAGAACTGTATTAATTTCTAATTGGACTTTCTCAAAATGTATTTGTACTCAGAATGATCTCTTCCATGGCCACTCTGACATCTCTGCAAAGTAGTTATCACTTCACTGTCCAAAGTTCATAAATCCTTTAATAAACCAAGCAATCCTCAGCTATGGACGTCATAGATACCTCCTGGAGTGTTAACTACTTCCAGAACATGTTTTTTACAAGTACTATTTTCATCTTGTTCTTGGTTGTGTCTTAACTTTTAGGTTATTAGTATCTTTGTCTTTCTCCATTTCCAATTCTTTACAGTGTTACATATTTTTTTTACAGTGTAAGGCAGTCATTTTCCTGAAGATTATTGAATTTCTTTCAGCTCACTGCTGTCCCAAAGTTCTTTTGGGAATGCAGGTGGCTGGGAAGGGTAAGAGTTAATGTGAATTTAAAAAAGAATTGTATTGTACTCAAGCTTTTGTATGGTATAGTCAATAAGTAATGTAGCTTATACATGCTCATCAAGTAACCAATATAACCAAACCAGTGGAATATCGATCAGTAATCCAAGACCATCAATTGGTACATAATATTAACAGATTTATAATTATTTCATATTTCTTAATCTTTATTCCTCTTGTCTTTGTTTGAATTTGTTTATGGGGTTTTTAATATTTATTCAGCTTTCAGTGAGATGCATTAGTCTGTCTTTTTGCTTTCTAGACAAACTATGAAAACAGAATATACAGTCTGAAAGTAGAGTGTGGACCTAAATATCCAGAAGCACCTCCTACAGTTAGATTTGTAACTAAAATTAATATGAATGGAATAAATAATTCCAATGGAATGGTAAGTTGAAATGGTAAGATCAACCATGTTACTAATCTGTGTTATATATTCTGTGAAAAACCCAAATGAGGAATGTGCTTGTTGGACAGAGCTTCCATACTTAAATTTTACAGTATAAGTACTGGCATTGATAAAAAAAATAGGTTGACTGCTACTTCACATCTTTAGTTACAGCATATTAGTGGATCTTAGTGGCTTATGAGTGGGGCAAACATTATTTACAGTGTTAAACCAGTTTCTTTTAAGTGAAGCTGAAGATTTTAGTTTTGAACAGAAAAAAAAAAAGTTTTAAGTTGTGTGTAGGTATTTCCCTTGTAATACACTCATAAAAGGGGATTAGGTTCGTACTGTAATGGGATTATTACAGACTTTATTTGATGTTTCAGTTTAAAAATGGAGGTTGTTTATAATGAGTCTCACTCAGGATGTCTTAATTTATCTGTAATGAACCAATGTATTTAAACTCTTATTTTATTTGTACTGGGTTTATTCAAATCCAAGGTGACTTTGAGCTTCAGCATTAAAATCTTTTGATACAGATGGTAATCACTTTTGTTTTATCAATTTGCACTGTTACTTTCATTGATTCCACACTTATGGTGGTGTGAGTTCGCACATACATGAGCAATGGCAGCAGATCAAGCAAGTTTGTTATGCCATTATTTGCTAGGTACTTTAATCATGGAATCATAGAATGGTTTGTGTTGGGACCTTAAAGCTCATCTAGTTCTACCACCTCTGCCATGGGCAGGGACACGTTCCAGTAGACCTGATTGCTGAAAGCCCCATCCAGTCTGGTCTTGAACACTCCTAGGGATGGAGCAGCCGCAGTGTCTCTGGGCAGCCTGTTCCAGTGTCTCACTACTCTCACAGTAAAGAAATTCTTCCTAATGTCCAGTCTAATTCTCCCCTCTTTCAGCTTAAAGCCATTCCCACTTGTCCTGTCCCTACATGCTCTTACAAGAAGTCCCTCTCCAGATTTATTGTCAGTCTCCCTGGTGCTGGAAACTGCTCTAAGGTCTCTCCAGAGCCTTCTCTTCTCCAGGCTGACAGCCCCAACTCTCAGCCTGTTCTCATAGGAGAGGTGCAAATCCTGTGAGAAGTCCGAGGTACCAAATGGCTCAGTGAAGAGGCATGAGCTGGTTTGCATTACAGTAGTTTATGTGTATATTTGCAGGAAATTCAGTAATATATTACACTTGTCTGAATGTATGTTTGTCTTTACTGAACACAAAGTAATTGAATTAGATAATATTTAGAAGTGAGTAAAGAAGTATGCTTCTGTTGCTTCATCTATGCATGTCTGAGAACATGTCCCTGCCCATGGCAGGGGGGTTGGAACTAGATGATTTTAAGGTCCTTTCCAACCCTAACTATTCTATGATTCTACAGTAGGTGCTGGCTTCCAGAAGCAGAACCTCAGACCTGCAGAGCCTTGTAGGCTCATGTTTACCAAGCCAGTTGGCTTTATCTTTTGTTTGGAGAAGTGTACACTCCCTCAGTTTGCTGGGAAACCGGGTGAATACTGTGACAGGAAATCGACCTGGTGTTTTGAACAGGAGTGTTGAAATCCAATCATTGCTACAGGAAAATTTGATTTTAATAAGATTATAAGCTCCTGCAAAGCCTTCATTCAATTTTTCCCTAATAGTTCTGTAAACTAATGTTTTATGAAGGATTTGCTATGCAGAGGTGTAGCTTATTTTTTAAATGGATTTAAATAAGACTAGATAATATATTTAATGAAAACAGTTTTCCTAACTACTGAATTTTAAACACACTTACTATGTAATTTTTAATCTGCCCATTGTCCCAGTGTCTCACATTTTAGCTTATTTAGTGAGCACTGTTGTGCTTGCTAGAATCTGTCAGATAAACTGGGGACACATTCAGCATTTTGGAATAGTTCATGTTGTTGCTTCCTGTTTTAATTCCTTTGTATTTCTTCCAAGTTGCTCTCCCATTCTCTGTTTGCCTTTCATTTAATAGATCACAAGTGGTTTGCTGCATTCTTTGGATGAATGATAATGTTTCATTCTCAGACCAGCTTTACTACCCATGCTTCTGCATGACCTGTGTTTTTTGACATATGGCCAGCTTTTGATTACATTGATTATAGATGTCATGAGAAGGTTGGTGGCTTGCAGAAGACAGTCCCAAGATAAACAGCAGCCAAAATCATATGTCATAGCAATATTATACTGCTCAAAACATCTGTAACATTGTTAAGGTACACTTTTACAGGAGATGTGTGCTAGTTAACACCTGAGAAAAAGCAGGGCCCCCAGTGTCAGTTTAGAGGATGATAATTTCTGTTGAGTTGGAGTACAAAGAGTGGAGGGGGGAGCTGGATATGTGCTAGAGTTACAAGGGCTCATAAGGAACCTGGTCTTATACAGTCCTCTTGGCAGTGGTTCTCAGTCTTCTTGACTTACAAGTCCCTTTATGCTTTGTATGGAAATTGTAAGTGTGCAGTGAATTTATTGATACTCATGCTTGCAAGTTTATTGACTCTTTGATTATTCTGAGAGCACAGTTTGGCTTGTTAGTAACATTTCCATCAGCAGCATGTGTCAGGGATTCCAGAGATCACTGTTCGATAAAGTTAGTGCAGGAAAGGAGAGGGCTACTTCAGGAGTTTTTTATCTCGAAAGACTACGTAGGTGCCCTGAGTCACCCTGTTAAATTGTCTTCCTTTTCTTATCTGCAAGTTAGCTTTTGTGGTTTGCTGCTCTTCAGTTTGCCTGTGGAGTTAATGTGTATACAGAATTAGAGTGCCTCCAGTCCAAGCGCTTACACAGTGCTGAACAAAATGCCTTTATGTGCTAATGGCATTGGTATTGTGAAACTGTATATTATCATTCTACTAAAGAGAAGAAAAACTGACTGCAACTGCTGAACCCAGGACAGTGCTGCAGGGTCTTTTCTTTTGGAGGCTTGTGTGTCCTGTATCAATAAAACACAGGTTGCATTCTGACATGCTGGTCATTTTCCTGTGGTCTTTTGAGCATGTCTGATTTTTGCATTTAAGAGGGCTCTTCCGTGGTTTGTCTTTCAGGATTTGCAATCATTCTGTACATTTAGATACCATTCACAGCTGAGAATACTTGTTTCCTTTAACTCACTTGAGACTCCGTCAGCTATAAACCTGTATGCTGTTGTTCAGTTATTGCCTTGAGTATGCTTATTGTAGACTAAGCAGTTTGCTACTTCTTGAAATTAAGATATTGGGAATGTTACAAGCACTTAATACTTTTCATCATTGTGTAAAATTAAATAATTTCAATCGTTTAGGAAAAAAATAAGAATTATGCATGTTGCTTCTCTTGCTGTTAAGGATTTACAATGGCGCACCCCCAGAATAAAATAATCTACAGGCTGCAGTTTTCAGCTTAATTAGGTTTTATGTGGCCTTGAAATTTCTCCCACTGTTCCAGAATGTGTACTTTAATCTTACCCGATGCTTTTGTGATTTGAACATAGTTTGTGTCATTCTTCCAAATATTTTGTCATTGTGCTGCAGAAAGTGAATTTATGGTGCACTAACTTGGAAATAAATTCTGCACACAAAACAGAACCTGAGCCAGAATATTCACTGCTGCAAGATGTCATGAAAAAAGTCAGTGACTTGCAGAAAAGAGACTTGAGATAAACAGCAACAAAAACGTCATGTTGCAGCAGTCTGTAGTCAGAAAACATTTGTAACACTTAAAGCAGAGTTTACAGTCTGTGAGTTTGTTGTTAACAATTCCCAGCTAAGAAAGAAAAGCTGTAGGAGCTTACTTTTAAGTGATCAGGTCTCACATCACAGTAGAGCTGGTATATGTAGAATTGCATTGTTTGAACAGCATGTGTAACTGACTGCTATGTGCTGTAAATGAGGCAGATCTCCAAACTTAAAAGAGCCTGCAAAGGCAAAGTTGAGAAGGAAGAGTCCCAGAGCAAGTGCCTTTCCAGATGTTCTTTTACTAATGCAGTCTTTGTCTGAACAGATAATTGCTAGTTTTCTTTCTCAAGCCTACTGAAGTCTAAAACTACTTTTTTCTTATCCATGTTGGTTTACCAGTGGTCTTTTAAACCAGTTTATTATCATGTGGGCTTCCATCCCCAGGTGCGCATCTCCCAGCTGGGAATCTTCTGTTGCAACCATTACCTGTTCCTTGGTAGTCGTTTACTGTGGCTTCTTTCCCCTGTTTTTTTCAGGGAGACTATTGATTTTTTAGTTTTGTTTAGGCAGGTCAGTGACACATGATGTGGTCTCTCCTCAGCTACTTTAGCAGAAAGTATTGTGATTGATTAACATGGAAATTTTCTAAACGACTGATCTCCCAAAGAACATTTACCAAAGCATTCAGGGAGTACTCTCACATTTTGTTTCATTTTGCCAAATTGAAAAGGATGTCAGGTTAGCTGCAGAGAAGTAGTAACAAATGTTAGTAAGTGTTTCTGCATGTGAGAGGGGAGAAAACAAGCTCTTAAACATCTGCAGCTCTATGCTAAGTGAATGGAAGAACTGAACCCTAGTATCTTCTGTTATCATGATACTTTACCACCATGAACTTTTTCTTCTTTCTGTAGAATCCCATGAGGGAAAATGGTTGTCTCTGCACATCTCTTGGTATTTTCTATATTTTGAGTGCTGTGATATTTACTGTTGTAACTTATGAATAGGATTAATGTTTTCCTTAGTTGCTACATCCAGTTTGTTGGATAGAAATGTTGGAGTGTTCTTTAACTGTACCTAGAAGGACTGGAGAGGAAGAGTTCTTTAAGAGCTTGGTACATCAGAACAAAGATTCAGGCTAAATGGTGCGTTACTGAAGCTGCTACTTGATAACATGGGTGATCTGTTATCTGAATTTACCTTTTACTCACTCCTGGTTTTATCTAATAGTCTGCTTTTTAAGGAGAGAACCTGTTTTCCAGTTGCAAAGATTATTCTTCTCTGACACTACCTCTTAACTACCACATTAAACCAAATACCCCTTTAAAATGTAGTGCAGGAATTAGAGTGATGGGCTTGACTAGTGTTATTTTCAAAACCTTTCTGTATTGGCTCATACACTCATGTGTATTTTAAACTGGCACATTCTTGCTGTGTATTGGAGCTTTCCTTCTGATGCTTTTTTTTCTTCCTAATTTATTAATGTTTGCAGTAATTATTAAATAATCTGACTGCCTTTTGTACTGTGCCTTGATGCTAGGCAGTCTTTGGCAGCTCTACTGACTTAAAGGGCCTCCCAACTCTGAGCAGAACATTATTTGTGTGAGGAGAAATGCTTACAGTGCTGAGATGTGAATTGGATGAAGGAACCTGCTTAGGGAGTTCTTTCCACGCCGTTCTTGTTTCTGTTTTGGGTTTTAAACTTGGTGAGTTCTATCAGTTCAGGGCAGAAAGCAGCTCCACATAGATTTCATGGTTCACCTGAGCTGATAAGCAGTAGGGCTGTTAAAGGAACAAGTGCCTAGTGAGAGGGAGCAGAAGTCTCTTGGGTTAGTATTGCTGCCCAAGCCAGCATGTTGTTAAACCTTGGCCTGTTTCCTCCTACAAAAATGTGTAGTCTCATTTGTTGTTCTGAAAATAGACAGCCTCACTTCAAGCAATCTAGAAATAAACCATCTGTGTTAACATTCTTGTTTCTGGTTCCAGTGGTGTTCTTTCTTTGTTTGCCCTAAATAAGATGGGATAAGAAACTTCTTGATGGTTTGTGCTGACTAAATCATAAAGCAGTGGTTTCCAGCACTTTTCTAGCCGTGTGGGCTACTTGTGCTACTCTGCCAGTGGAGTTTAGTAGCGTGCAATAGCCCTATTCCTGCCCATGGGTCTTCTTTGCAGTTGTACAGCTGTAGCCCCCTTTGTCCCTCCTTCCAGGGGCTGGGTGGCCAGGAGTTACCTGCTGCCAAAAACAATTCCCAAGCTGACTTTCAATTGCTAATTTTTCTATGGAAAACTCCCTGTTATAATATAATTGTGTAAATTGTCCCACAGGTTTTATAAACGCATAGGAGAAGTCCCATGTCCTTTCCTTTCAGTTCATATTCAAATTGGTAAGTGATGTACAGTAATCTTCACAGCTGACTTACTGTAAGAAGGATGCAAAGAACTAAGAAATGTCCAAACATTATGAATCAGTTATCCCAGTATTTGAAGCCATTTCTTAGTGTATGTAGTGACTCTTAATGTATCAGAAGCATCATGTAATACTGATGTGAGATAAATCACTGGTGATACTTGTAGCAAGGCAAAAACAAGAGAATTTTTCCTTTAGAAAGGTATTCTATGGACTCCTGTGTGACAGATTCTTTTACAGAACTGAGGAAAACCCAAGTGTATATATTGGCATAATGAAGGTGATTACTTTTTTCTTTTTTGGGGGATAATTTGAAACAGATTAATGTATTTTACAAGATACGGCTCCAGTTTTGCAGTGAAAAGTTGGCTGATATCTTCCTCTCCCCCCACCCTTTTCCTTCCCACTAATATTAGTATCAGCGCAGATGGAAGGGTCCACCTGCCTGGATTTTATTACAGAATCTGTATCTGTGTGTAAGTATATGATTGTTTTCCTTAAGCTATATTATGAACATGGAACTTTATGCCACAGAAAAAGTGTCAGGGAATGCTTAGACCATTTCTTAGAACAATTAAGTTAATAGCAGTTATTTATGTAGAGTTGTTTCATATCACCGTAACTTACAACTCTCTCTTCTTTTTCCAGGTGGATGCACGGAGCATACCAGTGTTAGCAAAATGGCAAAATTCTTATAGCATTAAAGTTATACTTCAAGAGCTAAGACGTCTAATGATGTCCAAAGAAAATATGAAGCTTCCACAACCTCCAGAGGGACAAACTTACAACAATTAATTTTAGCTGATTCTCAAACTTCTGTCTTAAAACAACAACCTTCTACTTATGTTAATGTCTTGATTAAATCTCACAATGCAAACACCCACACATTAAAAGAATTTCAGCTGGTATACACGACCTGGACATTTGTAAGAATATATATAATATATGTATGCCCAATATGTTTTCAGGCACTATGGGAGAAAAAGGCAGCACAATTATTTTTTTTCTCTTACTGAGGCACTGCATTTAAGCATAAGCCTGAAGCAGCCTAAAATTGGAATTCAGGTTTTACAAGATGAAAGCATGACAGAAAGTGTCAGGTTGCTGTGGAATAATATATGTTTCTGAAAATAATCTCTGAGAAGGCAAAATATAAATGGCATGCTTTATCCATCTTGCTTAGTAAAAGAGCTGCAGTTAAATTTGTTTTAAAGTAGCAGGTACAGTGAATACCGTTGCTCATCCTGTTTAATTTTGCAAGGGTGTGGGTGCCGACTACTAGTAGTGTCACAAAGTATGTTCAGGATTGTTTTGATACCTGTATTTATAAAAAGGGGGGGATTAATTTCTGTTAAGCAGCTCCTGTGTGTTACATGTATCGGACATGGTAAATATTTGTTTACAGTCTTTGTTCTAATAAACCATGCATTTAAGTTTTAGTGAAACAAAGGAAATGTATGGATATGTGATTGAGATTAAAGTTAGTCTTAAAATGTAAATAAAATGTGGAAAGTGTCTGAGGCTGTGCCATTTCTATAATAGTGATGTAATATATGTACAGTAACTTGCAGAAGTAGTGGAAAGCCAAACATAATATTGCTGCTGGTTTTACATGCACCTTTTGTTTTTACCACTTTTGTATGCTTAATTTACTCGAGAGGTCAAAATAATCTGTTTGTTGCAGGGTGTAAGTTCTTTCATCTATAGTATCACTTATTTAGTCAAGCTTGCACTCTGTGTGTGTGTACATATATATATATATATGTCTGAAAAAAAAAAAACCCAACAAACCAACAACCCCAAAATAAGAGCAGGAAACCCTTGCCTATCCACATCCCCTCCAGATTCTTTTGAGAAATGAGCATAACTTTCATTTTGCATACTTGACCTCTGAGCAGTTTTCAGACCACATTGCTGAAGTCTTATATCTTAGCTCTCTGTCTTGCTTTTGCAGTTGCTGCCTTGATTCTTGCTTTCTTGCATCTTTTCCTCTTTTATGTTTCTTGTATTCCTTTTTCTTCCTTGTCTATTCCACTTTGGCCTTTTCTGAAACACATGAAGAAATTCAGGAAGCTTTAATAAAAATTACACCTGTGGTACAGATTGTCATATAGTCCATCTGTATTCCATGTATCATATGCCATGACACTACTGTCTTTGTGGCTTGAGTGCTTTCTGTCTCTCCTGCAATAGTTGGTCTGGTTTTCTCAATGTAGTCTGTCCGGGGCAAACAGTGGTTTTAGTTCTCTTACTGATTTCTCATAAGAAAGTAGTTAATACTATCCTTTTAGAAATGACACCTTTTCCTGTCCCTCTTTCCCCCTTGGAAAATACAAGCCTTCATTCATTTCGGTGAGAACATGTAACATGGGGAGCAAGTAAAATATTTGAATTCATATTTTTGTTTAGTATTTCTTTTGAAAAAGTGAATATAATCAAAAGCCATCAACAGCCAGGTAACTTTCATTGATACGCCTTTGCCTATGTCTGATGTAGAGAACAAATCTTGGAAAGCAATAAACTAGGTGTTCTTTTTTTTTTTAATGGAAAGGTTTAATTAGTATTTGTCAGTTTATGGTTTTTAGACAGTTTTGACGCTTCCAGCATTGGTGGATTTGTAGCTCCCAGCTACCTCGTGTCTGTATTTATGTAACATATCATTTGTGACAGTTTGGCTGAAGTGCATTTCAGCATTTTCTTACTTCATTTAATTTGAAGGGTTTTGATGCCATTAAATCTTTTTTCTTACACTAACACTGCTAATCTATATTTAATCAATTAAAATAATGGAATTGTACAGTTCTAAGATGTGAATTTTTGGGAACATTTCAGCATAAACTATTGAGAGAATGAGAAATAACTCATAGACTATTATGTGGTTGGTAAGATAATGTAAGGGACTGACTTATTTACAGAACATGAAAAAGAGCTGGTTGTTGGTTGTATGTGGTGCAGGTTGATCCCACAATAGTAATTTCTCCTTGTCCATTCTTTCACCATTTGTATCTTGTGAAAATCTGCATATCCAGCTGTAAGCAGATACCTTTTGTGGAAGGGGGGGGAAAAAGGTGGTGTAGGGAGCTGAACTGATGTTTGACACCAGGGTATGTAATGGAAAGGATGACTATAAAAATATTCCTGCAGTGATTTTAAATATATTGCTTTTACATTTTGCTCACATTGGAACAAGACTAAGTGTAATTAGTTCTGAAATTTAAAATGACTACTGCATAAAGTTGAGAGCCTCCTCTAAAACTCTCACATTACCTGAAGAAGTAAGAAGCACTTTTTAAAGCTCTGCTGCTTGTTCTCCTCCAGAAAGGTTATGTTGTTTTACATTGGTCCATGGCTGATCAGTGTTTACTTAGTAATTTGTTTTCTCATGTTCTTATAGTTTCTCTTAGGTAACCTACTTAGATGCTAGAATTTTAATTTTCCTCTTAAGAGTATTTATGTTATGTTCTTTCTGCAAGATTTGGATTTGCTGTTGTTAGCAAATGTGGGGTTTTTTTTCTTCTCAAAACTACATCTTGCAAAGTAGAGCACCATTTTAAGCTGTTTGTGTGAGGGGCAAAGTGCAAAAGTTCTAAATATACTGTTTTTATCGAATTGCATTTGAAAATTTGTATCATGTTGGTGGACATCAACTGGGATTTAAACTGTGCTCTGAAGCATTGCCAGAGTTCTTGTGTTTTGGTTGGTTGAGGGATGAAGCAATGAAAAAAAAACAACCCCAAAGATGGTACGATTCATGCTTTGTAAACCTTAAGACAGAATGAGCAAGCCTGGGGAAATACCCATGTTACCAAAACTGTGCCTTACTCATTGATAATAAAGTCCATAAAATGTTGCAAGGTGTGCACCTACCACCTACCTTGATGGCGCTCATTGCCTGAAAGCAAGTTGAGAATACTTCACGTGCAGCAAGACAGTCAAGAATCAATCCCTCAACTATTACAAAATAAATGCACATTCCTCCTAAATGTTTTTTATTGTACAGGGGATACTGAGCTAAAATTTTAGTGACAATTGATTAACACCAATAATAATAGTAATAAACTCTGTAATTAGGCAAGTGTTTGTGTTTTACATGCTTGTGTACATGGTGAATTTGTGGAAATGTATTTCCTATTCAGTGGCTTTCAGGACAATAGTCCTGGCCGTAGAAATATTTATTACACTTTTCTTACACTCCCT
Organism: Agapornis roseicollis; assembly: GCA_002631895.1. NCBI lineage: Eukaryota > Metazoa > Chordata > Aves > Psittaciformes > Psittacidae > Agapornis > Agapornis roseicollis. The sequence goes on along the minus strand of NDXB01012513.1, from coordinate 233,023 downwards.
TTTGATGCAGAAGACTTCTCTATTATACCTGGTAATCATATGAGAAAGGCACGATGTCTGACTACTACAGTTTTTAGTCTAATCTCTAGTTTTTGTAAACATCCGGATTGCCCTTGGTGTGGCAAGTCTCAGCTGCTAGATGAGGAGGAATAAACTGGTATTAAGCAAGTCTGAATATGTATTACTGTAACAAAAAAAAGGTGACTTAAAACTACTGGTGGTCTTCTATGAAATTCCAGGTGGAAGTGGAACAGTGGGACAAAATAATTTCTCAAACTTTCAGTGTTGTTTGGAACTCTTTTGTGATGCCTGTGAAGATTTCTGAGGTGGAGAGGTGTTGGAGGAGCATGTTGAATGCCTGTTTTCTTCAAAAATAATAAAAGAATAATTTAAAAATTTTAATGCATCTGTGTGAACTCCACATAATGGAACAGCTGTGGGAAAAGGGTTTCTTCTTTCCTGTTCTGGTGATTGTGTGATTTCCTAAAGAGTGTACTACACACTTGCTGTTGCAGACCAAACTGATCATGGGCTGAAATAATATGAAGGATGTATGTATTCCATGTAATGCTAGAAGTATGAAAATAACTTACTTATGCTGCTTAAAAAAAAAAGCCCCAAAACCTAAAAGGACACATTTCACTAGCTGATCTCAAATACATCAGGAATGAGTATTCCATTCAGTGGTTAAAATACCAGCTTTTTACATTACCTTAGTGTTGTGATTTTTTAACTTTTTTTGAAATGGATGTGTATCTTGAGCTGAACTGATAAAGTTGTAAGTGAATGTACAGTGAATTTAATTCTATAAAATACATGTTATATACTAGCTCTCAAGTAGCATTCTCATAGTCAAAGCATTACATGATGTTTTTCAGTCCTTACCATTTTAAAATAGTGGTAAATATAAATGGCTGTTGCCCAAGGAAGTTGTGAGTTCTCCATCCCTGGCAGTTTTCAAGACCAGTTTGGATGAAGCCTTGGGTGGTATGGTTTAGTGTGAGGTGTCCCTGCTTATGGCAGGAGGTTGGAACTAGATGATCTTAAGGTCATCATAACTATTAACTATTAACATCTTAACAACCCTAACTATTCTATGATCATTTATACTAATGTCAAACAATATAAATGGATAACTTAATGGGTGATGTTGGGATATTGCACAAATAACCAGTGCTTGGTATCTTTTGATGTAATGCATGCTTTCTGTACTCATGACTTTCCACTGTTTCTTGATGAAGCATCCTAACCTTCTGCTTTTACTATATGCAATATGGATAAAATGTAAACATGGGTTTATAATGTGTAAACTATGCAGTTTGGGTTTAAAAACACCCAACAAACTGTACATTTCTTAACTCAAATACTGAAGGAATTGCTATGCAGAAATAAACAAGGAAGGTTTTCATCAGCTGCATTGTGTGCAGTCCTACTCTGCTCCCTGATGATTATTATAGTTGTGTAGGTATGCTCATTTTAACACATCAGCTGTTTTAATTTTTAATTGTTATATTGCTATTATAATTTTAAAGCATGCAGGAATGAGAAAGCGGAGAAGGGTTTGTTTTCCATCTGCAATTTCTACTGATGAAAAATTAAGAATAAATCTGGTAGAGGTAAACGTGTTACTGACTTGAGAATAGATCATGAAAAATTGGCAATTTTTTTCCTGTTGTCACAGGAATAAAAGCTGTTACAATTAAGATGAGAGCAGCTCAAGCAGTAAAGCTGTGAAGTTACCATAAAGATGTGGGGAAGAGTGTTTCTAACAGATCTTTGCAGTGTCATGGAAGTTAGGCTCACATGGGAGGGTTGAGCCTCACAGCATGACTTTTAGAGATGAAGTAGCACTTGGAGCTCCTTAAATTTATCCTGACGGGACTTAACCCAGTTGTATAAATCTCACTTTTTTTGAGGAGAGAATATTTGTGCATTCATTAAACATTATGGTGGAGTACAGCAGGCTGAGATGACTCCATTTCTTTTAGGTTTTGCTGTGCAAAGCTTGCCACCATGAGGAGTGTGCTTCCAAAAGCATGGAAGTGCGGGATGCTGACAGCTGGCTGTTTAGTTCCCAGATTAAGTGATGGTGATTTGAAGTTTAGATATGTGTATATAGTTAATAATGCTACTTAATGAGGAAAAGATCTACGCTAAATGCTTCTGGTGGTATCCAGCGAATTGCCAGCAACCCCGACCTCTGCCTTTTCTGGCTAACAGTTTCTTCCACTGTTTGTTGTTTGCTGGATTGCAGTTTCAGGAAAGCATTATTTCTCATCTCTGAGTGCTGAACTTTGAACTACAGGACCGTCTGCTTCTGAGATATCTCTAAAATAACTCTTTGCCCCACAACATTGCAGTTTCAGGACCTGTGGAGATAGTCATAGTTGTCTCGGTTTGTGTTTTCTGAAAACCATTTCCTGTCATATGTATGACGTATCTGTATGAAGATTCACAGATTAAATTTATGATCTCATATGGTACTACTAACCTCTAATGGTATGTTAGATTTGTTACAGCCTTACCAGAAAATGTTTCAAACATCTGTGTCCTTGCAGTCACCATCAAATGTACAAATCACTGTGTTTATAGCAAAATTTTCCTGAGTTAGTACTATACTTCCACTGTAAATTTGAAATGCTATAACTTTGAAATGCTGAAATAATGTGAAATGAAAATTAATGGCCATGAAGTTAGCAATTTTTATATCACTTTTCAATCACTATGACAATTATTTGCTTCCTTGAACTGTTACTCAGTTTGTGCATGAAACAGTTAAAATCTTTTGAGTGTTGCCTCAATTAGTATAATGCTTGTGATCTTCAGAGTGGGATGCTGTCCTTGGAAGCTCTTTATTCTACTGCTCTGCTCAGTTAAAAAATATCCTGAATTGCTCATGTTCCTTAGAGTAGTAACCATTTTCCCCTGCATTTAAAATACTCTTCACTTTTACCTTCAGATTTGTTTGGAATTGTCATGTTACTCAGTATAACAACTTCTAACTCTCAATCTCTAATGCTTTACTCTTACTTTTGTGATTTTATGATTCCATACTATCTGTGTGATAGTTAGCATTGAAACAGAAGCCAACAAAAATAGGATGCTGCCTTACTTGACAGATGCACAAATTTCGTATGCTGCACTAACAAGCCTGTAGACGAAGACAAGGAGGCAGTGGAGAGGGAAGGAATTAATGTAGTTTAAGTATATGCAACTGCTGGTAACTATTAAAAAATACGTTGTTCTCTGTGTACATAAAATGGAGGTGCCAAATAAGTATTTGCTTGGATTTTACATGCCTGCTAATATGCAGCTGAAGCTACACTGTATAGCCACCTAGGTATACGGGTGACAGTATGTGTGCCCACGCAGGAGTGGTTTAGTAGGACCATAGCAAGAATTAGAATTGTGTTATAGGTGTTTTTATGTGTAATAGCTGGAATCTGATTTATGTCTGTACTATTCAAACAGAAGTGGCAAAATATTTTGGTATTAAATTCATGCTGTACTGCTAATGCTGTTTGGTGAGTGGTACTTATTTGCTGTGGCTTGTAAGTTAGCAATACTTGTTCTGTGTTTTCACAGTTTTAGTAGCGATTATTCAACCCAGGTCTTCTAAAGGATACAGAACGCATGCATGTGCATGCATGCTGAGACTGTCACACTTAAAAAACATTTAGGCAAACAGAATTGTGTTGCTCACTCTCCCCAGTCATATGGGAGAGGAATTAGATGCTGTAGCTCAAAAATTCGTGTTGAAATGGCCAGCTACTGACAATCCTGGTAGGTGCATTTCTTCTGTTCACCACACTTCACCTGTAATCCAGATCACCAAGCAGTGGTCCAGTCTTTTGCTGATCTTTTTAATTTCTAGTTACTAACTGGATGCAGCCTAGCTCAGCCTGCTTATGCTTACCATGGAGGAGAGCACTGTCCCTGTGTCTGCTGACCCAGATGCAAGGGGTCCCGTAATTTGCATGGAAGCTACTTGGAAATGGATCAAGGAGCTCTGTGGCTTCCTAACAGGGTCTTGGCAGCTTGAAATCATGCTTTCCCCCACATTGGTATTTTGTAATTGTCCTCCAACTGAGTAAAGTGTGATTTATCTCTTGAATCCTAAAGCATTTACTCAAGTAGTGTGTAGCTACTAGCTTTCTCTATTGAGGAGCACTGAATATAGGCTCCTCTTTTCTCTCTTTGTCTCCAAAGCAGCAATTCCCAATTAGGCTGTGATCCCTCCAAGGTAAGAACAGTTATAAGTAAGTTTGAAAGCCTTGCAGAAGCAGGTGTCAAAGTCAGAAATAAGTGGAAAACCTGGGAACAGGGTATTCTTTGATCATTGCCTCTGGTTGTCTTTATCCATGGCCAAATTGAGTTATCGAAGCTCTCCAATAAACAGAGATATCCTTGTGTGATGATTGGAGATGAAACCTGCTGCGGAAAGCAGGTCAATCCTTTCACAGGATTTACAGTAGTGATAATTTATCCTTCAAAGTGCTTCATAGATTAAAAATGAAGATTCATGTTCAGCACTGGGAGGTGTTTGTGTGGGAACATATTTAATGATGACAGCCAAAATGCATAGGTTTGGGTCAAATTCTGATACGGTAATTAAGCAGTATGTATTTGTAGCAGAGGAATTTCTGGTACAGAGTGCTTTTACAGTCCCAATCTACATGTGCCACGCTTGTCTAAGTATGCTGGAAATAAATTTTTCTGTTAAGGAGGGAAACTGTCTTCAGGTTTCATTGTGAAATAGTGAACTTTTTGCCTTCAAGCTGTTGAAACCTGGCCGTTTGCACACTGCTTCTTAGTGGTTCATGAAATGTATTTCAGGTAAGCAAGCATACTGGTGGGTTTAAGTTAACTATAATGGAATTTGTGGAATAACAAGAATTAGGGGGCAGACATTGAAAACCTGCTCTTACTCATTTTGTTATTTTAAATTTGAATGCATGAGTGGGTGCTTGTGAGAATTTGCAGTACAGCTGAGCTGCTGCCACAGAGACTGCTCTGGATTCATGTCTGATGGAAGAGGAGTTGTTGGTTTTGGTCTTCGGTCAATTAGGGACAGCAAAGGCATATGCTTAGGTATGCTCTGATGGATGGCAATGGTATTCATGTTTGAGGAAAAACAGCTGGCGTGTTTGCATAACAAAGCATCGTGATGTGGAATGAGGTATGTCTGTGTTGTCTATGAGCAGTGTTACTTAGCCTCATCCCTTTCCCCTAGAAAGGTAGCTTTAGTTTTTTCTGTTTTTTTGTTTGTTTGTTTTTTTTTTTACCATTTTTGTATTGCTGAGTGGATTTTGTATTTCTGTTTGTGCTGCAGTCTCTATAATACCCAGATGTATTCACCTATACCTCTTTGAACTGACACAAGTAGAAATTGGCATCATACAAATTCCCATGTTCAAGAAGTATAGGAATGAGCCAAATGGAGTCCTTGTAGTAGCCAGGCTGAGCACCCTTGCACAAAGCAGCAGCAGATTCCCAGCTGTGAGCTCTAATCAGCTTTTCTTGTCTGGACTCTGCTCTCCTTTGCTCATTTGAACTTGGAATAGAACTAGTTAAACCCAGCTTTTTTACAAGCACAAATTAAAAACCTAATCTTGAAACATTTTTGTGCTTAAAACCAGAGTTAAAGTCTGAGCTATTGTGTTTAAAGTGATTTGCACTTACCAGCATGTGGGACAATTTGGAAAGGTCTCACCTCAGATAAAGAGAAAATATAAATAGTTCCTGTTAAGTTTTAAGTGATAAAGCACTTACTGCTTTTTTGACAGAAAAGTCAAAATCAGAGTCAGAACCTGGTCAATCCTCAATTCACCCTTGGCTGGAGCAATTTAATTGATCGCATGTGTTTACAGTGAAATAGCTTCTCTATGGATATATTGGTGGCAAAGATAAATTTATTTCCCTACATCCGTAAGGAAAGTAACATTAACTTTTCTAATGCATTTACTGTTGCTTGTAGCCATCCACACCATTTCTAGCAACAATTATTTTCTAAAGTTTTTTATTTCTATTTCTTGTCTTTAATTCGTTTTTTCTTTCTTTTTCTCTTTTTTTTTCTTTAGTTTTNATGATTCTCTTTGGATTTCAGGGGTAAAGAGGCTTTTTCTAAAGTTTTTTTTTTTTTTTTTTTGTTTTTATTTTTTTTTTTTTTTTTTTTTTTTTTTTTTTTTTTTTTTTTTTTTTTTTTTTTTTTTTCTCAGAGAGTTTCCAAGTCTGGAATTTGCATAGAATTTTTGAAATTTCTGGAATGAAGTGCCAGATTGAACTGGCAAAAAACCAGTCATGGTACAAGAAATTGGATTTAGGCTGTTGCTATATGCTTATCTGAAGGTGGCCCACTGCACCGGCACCATTGCCTTGACAGTGTGTTTAATTACCTTTGAGAAGTGTGGGTAGTGGTCCACAAGGATACTTTATAGAATAGAATCATAGAATAGTTAGGGTTGGAAGGGACCTTAAGATCATCTAGTTTCAACCCCCCTGCCATTAGCAGGGACACCTCACACTAAACTATGTCTCCCAATGCTTCATCCAGTCTGGCCTTGAACACTGCCAGGGATGGAGCACTCACAACCTCCCTGGGCAACCCATTCCAGTGCCTCACCACCCTAACAGGAAAGAATTTCTTCCTTATATCCAATCTAAGCCTCTCCTGTTTAAGTTTGAACCTGTTACCCCTTGTCCTGTCACTACAGTCCCTAATGAAGAGCCCCTCCCCAGCAGTGCAAAGCCATAGGTGGAAAAGGCTTGGTTTCAGATAATTTGTATGTGGTTTGTGTAAGGGTAATTGTTTTTCTTCTCTTGCCATTTAGTACTCACTAACTGTCAACCAGGAACTACTTATGTTTCCTCATTATTTGAGATGAGACCTTTCCAAATTGGTCCACATGCTGGGAAGTGGAAAGCAGTGGAATCTTTCTCTCCTCTGTCTGTGGTAACCAAAACCAATACACCTTGGAGGTAGGAAACACAGCATGTAACTGATTTCTCTTTACAGTAAATATTTGACATGCATCAAGTCTCTTTCTGCTTTGACTGGACTGCCAACTTGCAAACTACCTTGGGTAAAGTATCCAGGCTGTACTGAGGTTAGTAGTTTAGCAAATGTTTTTTATCTAAGAATATTTGGCATGCCAATTGTGTTAGAGAATACGCTTTTTTAGGGTGCCTATATAATACTGAGAATTCAGTGCTTAACTGAAAGTCACTGCAACCTGGATTTTGTTTTATTTAATCAAATTGTGTGGTTAGATTAGTGGATCAAGGTCTTCAGACAGCCCAAAGCACAGCAAGTGTAATTATTTTATGATTCTAAGCGATCATCACTTCAAAACAGACAAAACCCCTATGCCTTAAACATCCCCGTTCTCTGAACAGTCATCAGGAAGCTGGTATGATAATCTTGCTGCAATAGTTGGTCTGCTCTTGGAGTGACTTCTTCACCGGACAGCTCTGGCTAAGACAAGTTTTTGTTGCTTTGATTGTCCTGGGTCCATGCAGCCGCTGCAAACCAAGGCCAAACACAAACCAGCCAATCTCTGTGCCACAGTTGCTTCATCCTCATGGGATTTTTTTACTCCTCTCTCTTTTAGCCTCAAGGAGACTGTTCTTGGGCTCAGGCTTATCTTGTTGGCACCCCAAAGGTTCCTGGGGGTTGCTGTAATGTCATCGCTTTTTCACCATAGGACGAACATGGGAAATGCTGAAGAGGCGATGCTTATGGCAGAAGACAGGGGGCCTGATCTGATTAATTCTCAGGATTTTAGGAGACAATGCAGCATCAGCAGAAGCACTTCAGCATATTATCACTGTGAGGAGCAGGAGAGAGGGCATGTGATAGACCACGAGAGTTTGGATTATTTGCCTTCACACAGTAAAGTTTATAAGAAGTGGCTGCAAGAGAAAACATACAGGTAATCTTAGCTTAAATGCTGTTAAATTACCTTTAAGCTGTGGGTAATTTGGACAATCCAGCAAGATGCCTGCTACCAGAAGGAGTTAAGAAAATGTTATTTACTGTTTCTGTACATAGGAAAATGCTTCAGTAGGATGTAGAAGGTGAGCAGGCAGCAAGGAACATTGGTTACAAACATTTTTTGAAAGTGCTTATGCCCTTGCTCTTGACAAATTATTGAATATGCAAACAGAAATTTATCAACTACTCAATGTATGCAACTTAAGGGATTTTGTTTGGGGGAATGTTCTCTTGAAATTCACTGCCTCTTAGTGTAGTCTGCAGGAAATGTTGTGTTTAAATCTCAGAAGAGGGGTGCTCTAGTCCTAGACAACACTAGAAATAAGTCAGTAATTATTGTTGGTACATAATTATTACAGATTTTAGAAAGACAGAAACTAGAGGTGCTCAGTGCATTAGTTGCAGTAGAAGAAACAGGAATTAGTTAGAAATGAGTTCTGGGTGCTCTACTGAATGCTTAATAACTGAGTCGCATAATTGAATTTTGCGATGGCATCAAACAATCCAGCACCTGAAAGCAGGTTGCACTGCTACACACAGATTAAAAAAAAAACAAATCCAAACCCAAACCCCCAAAATTCAGCCATGTTTATTACCCAAATGGAAATGGCTTTCATCTGAAGGTAGAGTTTTGTTGAGTGCACGTTTCTAAAGAGATGTTGGCAAAACCAGCTTCTTGCTCATGCAGTCACAGTTAGTAATCAAAGTGCTCTAAAAATGGAACATGCATGTTTGTGAGAGGAAGCGTGGGAAATAGTCTTGTGCTGTAACTGAGAGATAACTGTTTTCCTATCTCTAGAAAAGAGTGGGATCGATGGCTGCTGATGGGCCTAATTGGAACAGCGGTTGGGATGCTGGGGTTTCTGGTTCATCAGATAATTGACTCTCTCATCAAACTGAAATGGGACCTGGTGGAAAAATACCTGCAGGTGAGCAAGAGAAAGTTAGGGAGCTCTCTTCCATGTTTGTTTATTAGAAAATCCTGTAAAGTTTGAATTGACTAGAGGTGCTACCTGTCTTGCTGTGAGTGGAAATCAGATATCCTGCAGTGCTTTGTGTAGGCATGCTTTGCTGTCCTTTGCTACAACTTAGCTTACAGTATAGTATAGTATCTGGTGGTGTTCATGTCATGAGATTTGTGAAGGCAGTCTTTAAAATATTGTGGTCTTCCTCTTCTGCCTTGTACATAAAGGGCATCTGCTTTAGGTATTGTTGATGTCTAAAGGAAAGGATTAAGTTTCTTTTAGAGTACTTCAGGAATGTAGACCTGATGTCAGGTATGTTAGTTCTTTCTATTTCTGGGGTAGCTATCTTTTGCTAATGCTGTAGTATTTTATTATAGAATTATTAATTTGTCATTGGTAGGTATCATAATCTGTGATAATTGGGATGGTTTTTGTAAAAATCACCAAATTGCTAAGAACAGTGTAAATATTAAGGTATCTTTGACCCTGACTGCTTGCTTTTCTCACCTGTAGAGAGAAGCAGGTGGTGAAAGTTGCATCTGGTTTGTGACATCTATGGTAGATAGTAAGAATATTGAAGAGGAGCTTGTGAGAATGGGTTTTTGAGCTTTTGTTCCAGCTGAATCCTGACCAGGGAAGGTTGGGCATCCTGACAGGCTAATAGGAGGTGATAGAGCCAGTAATGCTGGAAACCATTTCTAACTGTATGAAAGACAAAAAAGTGATTGGGAGTAGTCAGCATGTATTTACAGCGGCTAATAATCTTCTACAATGAGATGACTGAAGGGGTGGGTGTTCTTTATTTCAACGTTAGCAAGGGTTTCATCACCATCTCCTATAACATCCTCATAGACAAACTGATGAGATATGGGTTTCAGAAGTGGGCAGTGAGATGGATTTTAAACTGGCAGAAATACTGGACTCAAAGCTTTATGATCTGTGGCACAAAGTCCAGCTGGAGGTTGGTCACCACAGGTATACCCCAGGGGTCAATAGTGGGGTTAGACTCTGTTGGATAACTTCAGTAATGATGGGACAGAGTGCACCCTCAATAAACTTGCAGACAAAAGCAAAACTGTAAGGAATCGGAGCTTGACAGACCAGATGACTGGTGCCAGCAGCTTCCTGGGCAGTCTTAAGGGAAGCGTTGCCAACAGGTTGAGGGAGGTGATCTTTCCCCTGTGTTCAGCACTGGTGAGGCCACATCTGGAGTATGCAGTCCAGTTCTGGGCTCCTTTGGTACAAGGGAGACATGGATGTGTCCTCTGCTACACTATGAAATCAAGATAATGGAATAAATGCTGCCAGATGCTGAAGGACAGATCTCAATCACTTCACAGAAATGTAACAGAATACTTAATTCTGTGAACAGATGTAAGCTGAATATATCAGAGGGAATATCCAAGAAGTGAACAAGTTTAGGTTTTTCATGAGGAAAACAATATAATGCTCTTGGAATATTATTTCTCTGAGGTTTCTTATATGTGAAATATGCGTATGTTTATAAAATAGATAAACAGTGGTTGAATGTACATGCATACTTGTATATATGATTTGTATGTATATACATGCATGTGAGTATATATACACACACCAAAGTATAAATAAAGATATCTAGCAAGGAACCACAGTTTGACTCCAGGATATCACAACAGCCATTACACACTCTGTTGGTACTGTTGTATTATAAAATTTGTCCTGTTGTATTAAACTAATCCAGAGGAACAGGAGGTAAGCTCACAGGCTCTGAGATCAGTACAAACATGTAATTCCTGCCTTGGAAGGCCTTCCCATCTAAATACCTCCTTCAGCTGCGGATGAGCAAATCTTTCTTCCATGCACTTTGCTTTGCTGTTCGGCTGCACTGCATAATGCACTTACAAAAGTCTTGACTGGACATGCTTCCAGGAAGGCTGTGGTGGTCAGCTGTACTGCCCAGACCTCAAACGCAAGAGATGTGTTTGCCCTGCACACACAATGTGTCACAGCTGAGTGCTGCAGAAGGTGGCAAAGGGTGTGGGAGCTGAGTTCTGGAGACAGCATGGCTGCAGTCAGCCCAAGCACAAACCAACCCCAAAACAAGAGGCTGAAATGTATTTTTCAAATGTGATAAGGCCTGGTCTGAGAGATGTCCTTTGGGTTAAAATTAAGCAGGAAAGAGCTTGCTCATGTATATTCTGTCTACTAAAAATGGCTGCAAATTCATGAAGTTGGTCACTGGTGTGAGGCTGAAGCCTTCACTCAGGTGTTCTTGTGTTTTGTTTTTCATTTAGTGTTTTCTTGTGCATATTCTTATGGTCTTTTAACTCTGCTTGTGACGTGAAAAGGGCCTTGATGAGTAAGATCATATTCTTTGTAGCGTTTTTAGAGATTGGCAACAACTCCTGGCAAAAATGCATTACTTGACTCAGAGAGTCATCATTGACCTTACTGCTATCCACCCCCTGTCCTCCCAAAGAGCCTGCACTGCTTGTTTTGGTTTTTCCCTGTGGCACACCTTCTGCCTGCAGAAATCTGTGGGACAGAAGATCATTGAAAAGCAGGACCTGGTCTGTGGGTGCTGATGTAGTAATCTATTTGTCAACTGGACAGGATGGGAACATCCACATGACTTGGCTGTGTGTGCTTGCATCTGGGCTGGCCATGGTGGTTTTCTCTTCAGGCGCAGTGCTGGTAAGTATTACACCTCCTGTGCAACAAGCCTATAAAGCTGTGATAAACCAAATCTCTGGTTAATTCGGAATTTTATTACTCACACCCCACCCCCCTTTGGGTCTTTGGCTGGAGGTCTTTGTTGGCCTCCAGCCTAAAGTTGGATTCTACCACCCATAACTTGTATAAAAGTGTCTTGGGTAAAATCAGTGGTGGTGGCCGTGCAATTTACACTTAGCATGTGGTGTTTATAAAATAAATACAAGTGGCAGCTGGTGTAACTTGTGAAAACTCGGTGTTTGGAAGGGGCCTAAGCCAAAGACAGTCCACATAAAAGTTACTGCTGGTTTTAGATTGATCATTTAGCTGTGCTATGTGAGTATCACTTGTGGCCCATATCAGTATTTTTATGAGGCAGCAGTGCTAAACCATTGAGCCTTTCTGTCATTTACTGTCCTGCTGTGCTCAATTTAATTATAGACAGGCAATTAACAACATAGGTGAGAGAAAAAGAGTGTTTTACTGAACTTGCCCCAAAATCGAGCAATAGTAGGAAGAGGGAGCTTATTATAGCTAATAACTGAGCAGTTTTAAACCATTATAAGTCAAAACTGATCATGCAGGTTCACGTGTATTACCTGCCCCACAGAGAGCCTGTGCAAAGGCAAGAGGCTGGTGGGCTTCAGGTATTGGGGGGATGGCAGTGCAGCTGGGGGTTGTGGCAGGGGTCCCCCTCAGTTATTTTCTTATTTCATTACCCCCAGTATGCATACGGTAACCCATGCAGCAACATTCAAGCAACAGCTTGAATTATTGTGTGTAGCCAGAAGTTATATGTGTATCTATGTCATCTGTTACTTCTGAGAATGTTTGCTCCTGAACAGAGCAAGGTGATGGCTGGAGTTAACAACTGTGTCCATAAGATGCATCTAACACATCAAAATCTAATGATTATTGACTCTGTTTCTCTTCTTTCTCTTTTTTTCCTTTGCAGTTCTTTTGCCCAGCAGGTTCACCATCTGGCCTGCCAGAAATCATTGGGTATTTGAATGGCACTTCTATTCAACATCTTTTTAACATTAAGACTTTTTTAGGGACGTTTGTCTCATGTGTGCTGGCTGTAGCCTCTGGGCTCTTCTGTGGACCAGAAGGTCCCATGATCCATTTGGGGTAAGAAATAGCAGGCAAAAGTTAAAGCTATCAGACTGAGAGTGTGGGCTTGGAATGTCTGTATTAGTGGCACTGCTCATTTAGAAAACCCCTGCATTGGGAGCTATTTTTGCTTGTGCTGTCCCCTCCTTTGCATTAGCAGAACTATTCCTGAATTAAAACATTTTTATGCTGCATGTTTTAAGTACTGGCTTGGTTCCCTAGTACAATTCATTGTGAGGCTCAGCAAGCGGTTAACTGGACAACTTGTTTCTGAAATGCATCTTATCCTGCAGTTGTCGCTTTGGGGCTGCTTTGCATCTCGTATCTGCTTTTACCTGTGCAAAGTCTGTATAGAAATAAAGCCAGTTTCAAGTGGCTGTGCACAAAAGGGACTGCAATTTTGCATCCACCTGCAGACATGTTGTACATGGTGGTACAAGGCACATGGTGATGGACAGCCGGGCCCTTGGGGTCCATGTTTCCAGGTTACAAACATGGTGCCAGCTAAGGGTGATCACAGAAACCAGGCACTGCTTTGCAAGCTCTGCAGATGGTGGATTTCGAGTCAGGTTAGAGCTGCTTCTTGTTCATGCAGTAGTGGAATACTATGTTTCTGGTAGGGAAAACTTGATTTTATGGAACATTCTTATAACCCCTTGCTATATACAAAGAAAGAGAATCCTCATCATCCTACAGTGGTCTTGGGGCCTTGTGAGTAGGAGAGGAGGGTTGCCTGCCACTTTATAAGTCAGAGCTGTTCTTAAAATTTACTATGTTGCAATACAGCCAGATTTTGTAACTGCAGGCCAGATTTTGGGCTTTTCTATTTTGTTAAGTGACGTAATTTCCTTTTTCTACCATTTAGAGGAGAATCCTACTTTATTACCATTATTACACTGTGTCTTGAGTAGAGATGGTAAGACTGGTCTCTGCTAATATGATAGTGATCATTTGGCAGGTTTGCTGCTTTGTTCCTGATCCTTCTTGGATTTGGAAAATAATGTATCTTTGAGTTTTGTTCTCTCCCTCTTCACTGCCCTGACCAAACTGATCCTCCTGCCCAGCACCCTTTCACATGTTCTGTTACTCTGTGGGTTTTTCTTTATCTATCTATCTATCTATCTATTTACACAGAGGTGCAGCACCCTAGGGTATGACTCATGAATGACTCTAACCACGGGAGTGTATGGTTAGAGGCAGCCACGAACCTTCTAGATGACGATTGCCAAGGTTTAGCTCTCCCTTTAGGTTTCTTTTGTTTTCTTTGCTTTCAGACATTTGTCTCCAGGAGCTCAGAGACTGCAGCTGTGATATTTTCTTTTCTCCCTTTGTGCTGTGTTGGTAACAGCGATGTGAGAGCCAAAGGATTGAATTGTATTTCCATGAAGAAAGTCAGCACAGCATTAATGTGATGCCTTTTCAAAACATGGGGATTAAGAGCCAGTTTAATTTAATTTAGCTGGAACCCTCCACCATTTTTATTAAACATAAACACACGGAAGTTGCTACAAGTCTCTGAGAGATTTGTTAAGGCTCCTCATTTAAGTCTTGTAGAAAAGTCTTCCAAGATTATACAATGAATAGATTTTTCATTTCACTAAGGGTTTGGATAATTTTTTCCCCCCCCCATTTAAATGTAGTTTGAAGTGCTGCCTGGTAACACACTGTAATAATTTAAATCATTACACATCCTCTGTTAGCAGTAGGGCTGTTCTGGCTTCCATAGTCGTTAACCTGGGAACACATGTTTGAAATGATGGGCTATATAACCTGATGTGTCAGCACACTTGGGCAGATGTTAACATGCGGTTCTTCAAAAGGTGTTTCATGGCCTATCATCACAACATGTCCTTGCAAAAGAGACATTTAAGTCTCCGAGTCAAGAGTCTGAAAGTCTTTAGTAGCCTCCCTTATGTCAACAGGACTTTGCATATTTAAAAGCTGTGTTCAACATTTTCCATGCTTAAATCTGTTGAAGTCAATCTAGCTTTGCTGTTGCATGCCAGCTAAGGCTCTGTCCTCCCCTGCCTTTAGCTATGGCTGACTTATAAATAATTTACTGAAGAGTGCTCTCAATTATACAACATCACTTTTAGTGCTCTCCTGGGTTGTGGCCTCAGCCAGCTGCAGTCAGACACCCTTGGCATGCACCTCCCGATCTTCACCAGGTTTCGGAATTCAGCTGATAAGTAAGTGATGGTCAGAGCTGTGGGGCTCTGAGGGGACCCTGTGGGTGTCCAGAAAGTTGCTGGTGAGCCTGTTGCATCTGCAAGGGAAATGAAGATGCTGCCCCAGCAATCTTTCAGCCTTCCTGGTATTCGTCACTTTGCAATGGGGATAAAGCCACCCACTCTAATTAAGAGAAAGTTGTTTAATTAAACAGCTTTAAAGTTCTTTAATTAAAAGAAAGTTTACAGGTTGTTTTATTGAAAGCCTGTGGAATACTACATTAATACTGAAGACCTGTTCCCATTGCCTTCTGGGTTGTATAAGGAGGGAGGAAAATGAAGCATTTTTGCACATGAGCTTTGTCCTCCGATTAATGTTGCTGGCCCAGGAAAAAAGGGACAATGGGGATTGCACAACTTGTTTGTGACACTTTGTAAATCTGGCACTTCTCTGCTCATGCGTGTCTGTGAGGTAACTCTGGTAAGCTCCCTCTCGTGAACAGTTCTACTGAAATTAATGACATTAAGGAAAAAGAAATTAAACCCCAGTTTATGTCTTCTGGATGGTATCTATTGTCATATTGACATACAAAACCCTATACAGTACCTTTTGGTTTTCCAAAACAAGGAAAAAGTAATGACTCCCATGTGTTAATTTCCTAAATAAATACAGAGAATTCAAATGAACAGCCACTGTGTGCTATTTGTAGCTTGAAAGAAAATAAAAAAGCACTGAAGGGAAGATATGGGATCTCTTTTGCCTTTAGTCTTTTAAGATCAGTCATTTAAATAAATCTGAGGCATGCTGGTTAAGCAGAATGTAAGTCATGGAAGAAATCAGTGATTGTGGTAAGTGAAGCGCTGACAACTCTTGTTTTTCTCTGCAGGATCCAGCTATAGTATAATTAGAAATAAGTGTTAGCTTACAGTCAGGAATTGTCATGGGAGAGACAGGTTCTGTGGAAGTACCCTTCACAAGAGAGGGTTGCTGGGGAGTAGCAGAGATAAATTTCAGTCTAATCAAGGCCTCACTTCTCTACAAAGACCAGGATGAAAGACTCCTGCTCCCCAGTACCTTTTGGAGTCAGGTAGGCTCAGGAGATGTTCCCTCTTCAAGTACAGTCACAGGCAGAGCAGTAACTCAGCAAGTGTTGGGGTGTTGAGGGATCTTAAGGCATCCCCCCATCACTGTAATGGAGGCATAGGAGGGGTCCAGTTTCATTGTTGATACTACTGGTGGGACATATACAACTGACTGGAGCAGGAAGTTGGAGATGACCAAGCAGAGCTTGCCCAGCTTTTACTGTGCTGTGCAGCACCTTTTGAGTTCCCTGCTGCAGATGCAACTGATACACAGTTCCCTGTGAAGGTACAGTGTGTAAGCAAAAATCCATCCACGAGAGTGTCTAGCTCAGCATTTGTAAGTTGAGAAATACCAGACATGAAGCTGCCCTGTAAAGTCTGTAATCTTTTATTTTCTGTCCAATATTCTCACTGCCACCTATCTTTGAACTCGGCATTCCTTAATATTAAAAAATACTCATATTTTGTGTACTTGTTAACTTCAGCTACTACTGAATGCTCAGCATTTCTGCAAATTATCTCTGAGGTCTCAGGTAGCATATCCAGAGGATGTAAGTTTTATAAGCTAGTGAGCACTAGTGATTAGTACATTATATATGTATCAGCATCACCCTTGTGTGCCCCAGTCCAGCAGACTGGACTTAAATCTAATTTTTTAAGGCAGAATTCCAGCATAATTTATTTCCTCTTCCAATATCCTCCCTTCTGCTTTGCATACTGTGGCCTTCCTTAAAAGGAACAAATATAACATTTATCTGATGCAAGATGTTGTTTTCATATAATAAAACAGGTGCTTTAGAAAAGGAATTATGCTGTGTGTGAAAAAAGGGCTAATAATAAATGCGTAAAGGAGGACTGTCCATTTATGCCTTTCTTTACCACATTATAATTCTTTTTTTCCTTCTTTTTATTTTTTTCTCTTTAGTAGAACTGTCTCACAGTGCAGATCTCTGCCATTTGAGTAACTAGTGCAGCTTACAGCAACAGAATTCTATTGCCCTTTGAGGTGTATGTTGGCTCTTATAAGGATCGAGAAAAGACACATATGTTCCCTGTGGATTTCTCAGACATTTGCAGACTGAGGCAGCAAGTTGAGCCTACAGGCTCCAAGGCCTCTCATTCTCTAGTGGATCCCAAACTTCATTACCGTTATTCCCATGCAGAATTTCACTTGTGACTGCACTGCTTCCAGGGTGTGAAGTGTCATGTCTGCCTGGCATTAGGCTGGTCATTGCTGGATCAGCTGCTTGCTGGCATGGAGCAGTGATCCGAACATGATGTTAACAGGATGGAGAGGTCTGAACTCAAAATCTAGAGATGCAAGGCACTAGAATAACCCCCAAATAAACCAGCATGTCTTTAAATTCAGTCCCATAAACCCAGCTTTAATAGAAAGTGATGCTTATGGAGGTTTTTCATTTCTTCACATCCCCCCCTTTCCTCCCCTTACCTAAATTTTGATTCTTCTACCTGTTGCAGGCGCAGTTTCATTACAGCTGGTGCAGGAGCAGGCATAGCTTCAGTATTTCGTGCCCCCATTGGTGGGCTCTTGTTCACATTTGAAGAAGTGTCTTCGTTCTGGGACATCAGGCTGGCCTGGCAAACCTTCTTCTGCTGCTTGATGGCTACCTTCACCACAGATTTACTGTCCTCTTCTCTCTATGGGTTCGTTTACAGAGGTCACTTTGGATTTTTTGAAGCAGAGAAAAGAATTATATTTTGGGTATGTACTGTGTGTATGTGGGAGGAAGTAGATGCATGGTTTTAGGCATGTTTCCTCATTATAGCTGTGAGAGTAGCAGGGAAGGAGGATTGAGAAGGATAAGGGTTGGTATTTGTACAATTGTCAAATCAGTGGATATGGAAACCATCACACTTTATATGTGGTAGTCACTTAGATACAACATGAAGTTGTTTTGTCATAAATAACAAGTAAACGTAACATCTACTGTTTGTTTATTAGCTAATCCTATAAGCTATAAAGTTAACTTTCTGTATTGTTGCTGGGTAGGAGAGGGATACTTCAAAGTAAAGGAAAAGCCAAAGAGCTTTCAAATAGGGTGTCCTCTCCTTCTGTAGCTGGCTTGAACTCTGTGTTGCTGCAGGCCTTGCTGTGCTATGCCCCTGTTCCTTGGTGCTTACAGATTAAACATTCAAAAATGTATGATCACTGTTTGTTCCTGGTTGCACAACAAAGGTGACCTTCAGCCTCAGCTACCTTTATTCCTTCCAGCACAGCACAACCTTGATCTTTGGGTTTTTATCATGTGTCCACCTAAAGGTACTTGCTCTTATTATCATGTCTTTCACTTGTTTTTGTTGCAAGGTGATTCACTAGTGATTTGCAAGTATCATGATCTTCACTTCTTGCCTAAATATCCTTCTTGATATTTGACTTGAAGATCAATTAAAGAGGTAGAAATAAACCCCTGGTCTTCCGAATTCCATTCTGCTTTTTGCTACTAAGTAAATTTTTCCTCAGGTAATTCACTGTTCACTGTCACTGATCTCTACATTTCTTCTGACTTGTATCTCTCTAGCAATACAGAAACCAGAGATTATTGAATTTTTCACATGTAGGCATACCTTGGTTGTGAAAATAGATAACTTTTGTATGTGTGTGTGCATGCTGATAATAATGATTTTGTATATGCTGTGCAAAAGTTTAGCTGGGGCAGGTGGAGAAGACATTGCTTTTCAACCCAAAGCCTTTCTGTGGACAAACTGATAGTGCAGTTCCCCAAACAGCTGCAGTGACACAACCAAGAAGATAAAATTTTGTGGCAGAAAGGTGAGACTGTATGAACAGGGAAGAGGTCAGGCCTTATGAAGCCAGATTCATTGCTGAAGCCAAAGTATTGTGTAATGCACAGCTGCATGCACAGGGGAGAGTGGATTCACGTCAATTGCTGTATTGCAATAAGCATTGCTCTTTTAACACTCCTTTCAGGATGTTTTCTGAAAGCAGCAGTGGATTCTGTTTCCTTCTATCTTCTCTTAGTGTCATTTGAGGGAAAAACTAGCTAAAATTATTATCAACATGACTTCTGGCAGGGTTCAATAGTTTTGGCTCTCAATGTGGTACAGATAACCAGAAACATTTCCATTTCACTGAATGTTTTTCTCAGGGGAAATTTTGCTTTGATGTTTTGTGGTGTTAACCAATACAGTTTACAGTGGATAAACTCTGAGTTGAAAGCTTGTGGGGTATGCTTCTTAACAAAACTATTTGTTTTCTTTAGTTTCATTCTACCTGGCATAATGTTACAAGGGGAATTTATGATACTCCAGAGCATGAGGTTTTCAGGAAGGTTCACATTATTTTTACATAGACCATTGGATTAATTGTAAAGGTGAACCTTTCTCTGTAGGTAACAGATTTTTCTTAATGGCTGGCCAAACTCTGTGGTTGATACTATCACAAGGCCAAACAGTACACCATGCCAACTTTCATTTCCACATTTCTACCATGTAGAGCCCTCACTCAACTTTACCTCCATTGCCACACACATGCAGTGCAATGTGCATGTGTTAATATAAAACAAACATCTCGGTATATCTTTCCCTTAGGAAAAGTAGAGTTAGGGAGAGAAAACAATAAACCCATGCATATCCAGGATCTGAAGGGGGCCTATAGGGATGCTGGGGAGGGACCCTTCATTAGGGACTGTAGCAACAGGACAAGGGATAACGGGTTCAAACTTAAACAGGAGAGGTTTAGATTGGATATAAGGAAGAAATTCTTTCCTGTTAGGGTGATGAGGTGCTGGAATGAGTTGCCCAGGGAGGAGTGCTCCANAACTTAAACAGGAGAGGTTTAGATTGGATATAAGGAAGAAATTCTTTCCTGTTAGGGTGATGAGGTGCTGGAATGAGTTGCCCAGGGAGGTTGTGAGTGCTCCATCCCTGGCAGTGTTCAAGGCCAGGTTGGATGAAGCCTTGGGTGGCACAATTTATGTGAGGTGTCCCTGCTAATGGCAGGGGGGTTGGGACTAGATGATCCTAAGGTCCTTTCCAACCCTAACTATTCCATGATTCTATATCCCTTTTTAATTTTAATGGATTGGATTTAAGTAGAATATAATGCCAAATTTTTGAATCTTGCCTTGAATAGAATTTTACTACTTCAAATTAAACTGATTAATTCTCTCTGAATTTCAAATTCTTAAACACTGGATCTCTCTAAAACCTTTGTAAATTCATGGATTTTGTTGCAGCTGTTGGTAAAAATAGCATTATTAACATTTTGTTTAGCACATAGAGTACCTACATATGTGATGGTATGTAATGCATGATACACCTTCATTCTCTCCCTACTTCCTGTGGGTGTACTCTGCAGGTGTTGGCCTTTTTGTGCCTGGAAATGCCTTCTAGGACTCTTCCTTTTCCAGACCTGGTTTCTCAGACTGCAACACCCTATGGACCAATTCTTCAAGGCTGGCTGGGTTTTGGCCTTGGCATTCCCCATCTCAGGAAATACCATGAGTGTTCATTCAGTACAGTCACCTGGTGGATTTGTTAAAGTCTAGGCTAGTTGAAGCAAGAACAAGAATAAAATTTAGGGTTAACAAGAAGATGAGGAGGAAGAAAAAAAGAGTGTGAACAGTAAGAGGGCCTGTGCACTTGCTCAAACAATGTAAGGGAGGCTAACAGTTTCTCCTATCCACTACACCCAAGATTATACCAGGTGTTTTTGCAGGCAACCCTTTACATGTTCTTGCCAGATATCACAAAATGCTCAAAAAGCTCTCTTACTCTGTCCGGATCCTAATCTTGTCAAAAAGCTATGTAATTCTTAATCCTGAGCTAAGTGAATAATATCCTCACACCTTTTAATAGATTGCCACCAATCTGTTGTCTCCTTCATGTTGGCTGGAAGAGAAAATTAAAACATGATATTGCTTTCATCCTTGCTGTCTGTTGAGGAATCAAGCAGAAAATTCAATTACTATTCCAGCTGCCAGACTACATTCTGCATTTGTGATTTGTTGCTGCAAGTTGTTCCAGATCAGCATCAATTTTCACAGTTTTATTTAAGTAAATTTACTTATCAATGATCTAAATGCACATGGATGCAGGTTGACACTTAATAAACGAACAGTGAGCAAAGCTCTGGTTCAGCAGTTCTTTTCAGTGTTCATAAAGGCCATTATGTCAAGTTATTTGAATGTAACATGAAGAGCTGAGTGCTAGTGGTAACACAGTGCATCGTAAATGTTTCTGTATGTGTGCCTACACTAGTGTCTACCTGCTGGTTCCACTCCTGTGAGGTTTGAGAGAAGAATCAGCTTTAAATTAATTACCTGAGCTGCCTAAACCACAAGGAAAGATTTATTTCCTGTATGGAAATTACTTTGTGGTATCAGGTTTTGTAAGAGAGGGTACAATATTTTATATCTGGCAGGATACTCAGAGCATTTTTCTCCTTTCTTTGACTCAGATTAAGAACTTGCTGGATTTGAACGTCTTGGCCTTCATTCCAACCATCCTTCTTGGAATGCTTGGAGGTCTTCTGGGAGCTCTCTTTGTTTCCCTGAATATAAAGATTAATAAATTACGTATGCAGTTCTTTAATTCAATTCCAAAATCATCCCTTAGAAAAACAAGCAAGCTGTTGGAAACTGTGCTCATCCTTGTAAGTAAAAACTGTGTTTCTCTTGATTATATCACATTTACAGTGGCTAGTGAAGGCAGGTCATAAATTGACTGGATAGAAAAGTGAATCTGACCTGCTGGTACTTGATAACGTGCAACAGATTACAGCAAATGTGTGAATTTCCAAAGTACATATAGGTATTCAAAGTTGGTGGGTATAAAAGAATGGAAGGTATGTTTCAGTTTGGAGTTTTGTGTTTTAATGTTTGAAGTATTTTACCTGTAGAGTTGCTCTCCTACTGCTGCTCTACTCTGATGATACTACCTCAGCTTGGTGACATGAAGCAGTTACGTTGGTGTGCTTTTTCATTTACTTGCAGTCTATGGAGGGCTGTCACAGGTAGATTTCATCCATTTTTCTCCATTTTCACTGATCCTTGCTAGTGATTGATCCTCTTATTATCCCACACAGCTTGCTCATGTAGGCAGACACCTCTGTACCTGGGCACTGTTTCAGCAGTTACATTGGAAAGAACAATTAGGAAACCATTACCATAACTTTATGCATTTTTGCCTGAAGACCACACAGGATATCTTTGTTGTAAGAAGAACAGATGCATGAAGAATGAGTGTTATATAGGGTTTAAAAGTTAAAGATGGGTACAGAAAACTTTTTGGAGCTAACTATGTATCTGGAGTCAGTTATCCCTAACTGTTACTGATGGAGGTCAGCCTGGAGCCTCAAATGTCCTGATATGATAAGACATAATGGCTTTGGAGTTTCCATTTGGCATTGTATGACTTTGGGAAGAGTCATGCCATTGGAATGAAGGGTATAGAAACAAGGCTGCTATATTTTGCACGTTTTCACCATTTTCAATATTATCTTTGGTTATAACTTAAGTATGTTGTTAAATGTGGAAAAATAAACCTTCAAAGCTTTTCTACTGCAAATTTTAGTTTCCCTGCAAGTTTCTCTGGTGAAACAGGAGAGGTTTAGATTGGCTATAAGGAAGAAATTCTTTGCTGTTAGGGTGGTGAGATGCTGGAATGGGTTGCCCAGGGAGGTTGTGAGTGCTCCATCCCTGGCAGTGTTCAAGGCCAGGTTGGATGAAGCATTGGGTGACATGGTTAGTGTGAGGTGTCCCTGCTTATGGCAGGGGGGTTGGAACTGAATGATCTTAAGGTCCTTTCCAACCCTAACTATTCTATGATTCTATGATTCTATAATTTTCCTTTTTCCCCCCACCATTTCTGAGGAACTGTTCCTGGGTTTCTGCAGACCTTTCAAGTGTTGAGATGACCTTTCTTTAGGGAAATTGGTGCATGCTGAAGCACCTTTCTTCTGCCCTCTTTTAGGCAGACTTGCCAGTATGTTTTGTGTATACCATATATGTTTTTTATATATACACTATTGTTTGCTTTCTCTTCCCTCCCTCCTGGAGAGAGGGTTGCTCAGTTGTAGACCAATGGGTGGCCATATAGATGCTCACTGTCCATCAGCCCAGACATGCCTTCAGCATCCTCTACTCTGAGCCATCAGAGATGCATAAGCTTCAGGAAAAAGCAATCATGGTTTGCATCAGTGACCTGGATGATACTAGGTGGAAAACAATTAGTGTTTCAAATATGACAAGGGAAACTTTTGGAGCTGAAAGTGTGAATAGCCATAGGTCAAGGGACATGGTCAAGTCTCTGCAAGCTCTCCACAAATTGGTCCAGCTATGTGTATGTTTCCCATAGGTTGCACTGTTTTCCTCTCCATAGAATCAGGAGTGCATTTTGTTTGGTCCTCGAAAGCTATATATGCTGTGGCAGTCCAGCTCCTCCTCTGCCTAGTCCTGCTCATTGCTTGGAGCAGAAATCTGCTTGTTGGTTTCTCTGCTGGCACATCAGAGGTGAAATCTGACCTCCGGGTGGAGAAAAATGGGCAGGAGGAGGAGGGATCCACGTTGATGAGGTTATGCTGGAGCAGGTCCATGCCATGGATGACAACTGGATTTTGGGCTCCTCTTAGCGGCAGGATGTTGGCTTTTCAGCTTGCAGCCGTGTCTGTTCAGCAGCTCGCTGACGGAGGAGACACCATGAGGAGGCTCACTTGAAGCTTTTTGCTGCCACGTTTGAAGGAGGGGGTAAGCTTAGGTAGAGAAAATGGGCTTTCTTGTGTCTAGGGAGTTCCTTGCTGCTGCCCAGCCTTCTTTTGTTGTGCTAAAATTTTGCTTCAAGGTCTTACAGTGGATTCAGGACTTTGTGCTGATGGGCACTGCAATGAGACATCCTAACAAAAATCCAGTCTTCAGACCAGCAGGATGAGGAGTAGAATCCCATGTGTGCCCTGTGGAAACTCCATGCTTTCCAAAGGACCTCCTTTTGTGAGAGGTCAGCTTTGTAACCATTATTGTTCTAACAGTTTGGACCCTGTGCTCTGTGTTTGATAGCTGCTTCCCCTGCTATTGGGAAAGGCTTGTCTATCTCTTAGTACATTACAACAACTACTTAAACACATAAACCCCAAACAGTTCCTTATGACTTTTCAGAACTCCCCCTCCCTCCCCCCCATTCCCCAAACAAGCCACAACATCAGCCAGCAGAGACCCAGTATGTTGGGAGATGCATAGGATTAAATTTAAGAACAGCTAGCAAAGATTTAGGGCCAGACATAAAGAAAATGCCTCCTTAGAGTTATTTTATGTTGTTTAGGAGTGGTGCCTTACTGACTCCACAAGTTCATGCAGCGGTTAGCACCTTGCCGGATCATACCTGAAACTGGGAGAACATCATGTGTTTGATAGGGCTGTGGTGCTTACAAGAACTTTTATGTTGCTATATTTTTGCCCTAATCCTGTAATTTGAAAGAAAACCAACCTGTGTTTTTGCATTAGCTTTGTAGCATGAACTCACATTCAGGCTGTTTTTCCTTTTTATTAGCTCTGGAAGATCCTGCTCAGGTCATAGTCCTTATTTTATTATAACTTGGCAAAAAGGCGGCAGGAAAGAAACTGTTTGATCTGACAGAAACCCATACAATTCTCTGTGGTTTTTATTTTATTTGTTATATAAACTCACATAATCAGGCAACTGAAAAAAACCATGTCACAGTGACTTGAACCAAAAATAATCTTGTACAAACCAGTTTGCATTTAAACTTGGAAGGAACCCATCACTGTATCTTCCACACCCACAACATAACCCAGAGTACCATTCCTTTGACTGGAATTGAATATCTAATCTTCAGCCCATAGATTAGGTGAAGCCGTCTTCCTAAGTGCCCTCCTGCCCCTTGGCCTGCATTTGCTTCTCTTCAATTCATCACCTTTCTCTCTGTGAGGAAATCACAATGTAGATAATGTTTTGCCAAGAATTTGGCAGGGCTATCTTTCTTTTTCTATGTTTTTAATCACACTGACTAATGCTTCTGTTCCAAAAGCTCAGTGTTTCAATGGGGAGGGTGGGCAATTTAAGGGTATATACTTATGTATTGAGCTGTCAAAACTTTAGAAGGTTGCTTGAGAGGGTTTTTTTTCCCCTGAAGATAGGCTACTGCTTTAAATGTGTAGCCACTGGCTCCAGGCTAGCTGTCCTTCTAGCTCCCCTTGGACTTTAGGTCTCTGGCAAAAACTCGACCTGGGTTTGAACTGTCCCAAAGTGAAGTTTTCAGAAACAAAACCTGACCTAACCTCTGTGAAGACTGAGCTACTCCCAGTTTCATCTATCTCTTGCTCTGGCCATAAGCTTATAATCTTTGACACGCAGGGAAACAAAGGCTTAAGATACAATTGTCTGACAGATTGTCACAACTGCACGCAGCTGAATCTCAGCTTGAGGGTTTCTATAAATGTGCTATCTGAGCTGTTTTATAACAATCCACAGGGTGCATAAAACCTTGTGCTTGGAAAATGTATTATGATTATAGTTGGGTGTTCCAGTAATTTTTCTCCAGATGCCTTCTGAAATCCTTTTTAAACCTTTTTTTTTAAGTGTTATCTTCATTTATTTAGAAATATAAGTTGATCTCAATTAAGATAAATAACATTAGATTTGAATGAAATATAACCATGTTATATTCAACTATGTTATGTTGAAAAAGATGCGTAATTGAAATATAGTCATCTCATGTAAAAACTTACTTTGCTTTTGATGAATGCAAAGCAGCCAGTGAAAATGCTTTCTGCTTTGCTCTTTTTGCAACAGTTTTGATTTTATCAATATTTGCCTCAAAATGGGCATATGGAAAACTAGTAGAAGGACCTAATAAAATCTCTTCATCCATTTGGTTTGCAGTATTTGTGTCTCTACTGTATAGCCTGTAACGTGCTTTAGGCATTATAGCCTAAATGCCTAGGATGCCTAGGAACTTCTTCCTGTTGATTAACAGAATGCTAGTCCTTTCATAACATCCTCTGTAAGTTGGAGGCCAGTTATCTACTTGCAACAGTCAAATCCCTGAAGTTAAATGGGATGAATCTGAGCCTTATTCATTGCTTATGAGAAAATGCTGATCTCCTGGGAAATGTGGGCAAGACAGAAGTAGAATTTCCTTGTGGTAACTGCTGGCACTAGTGTTTTTAGGCACTTTTCTTTCTGTTTTTGTCTGTTCCTACATCTCACAGTAGCCTGTTTACCTATTTTAATGCCTGCAGGTATGTACGACGACTGTTACAGTATACTTACCGTATTTCTTTCCATGCACTCCAGTCACAGGCGTGAGAAACAACTCTGAAATGTAAGTGGGGAGAGTCATCAAAAGCATGTCTTATGTAAATACAGTTATTAACCATTTCTCCCAGTTAGTTGCTACAAGGCTTTGGGATGGAAAAATTCAAAGGTGCATCTGAACTGAATGTTTAAAATGAATTCATGTAGAGACAAGAATCACAAGCTTTTAATCAATGAAATTTAATCACACTTAAGCTTTTCCAGTGAGAGGCATTTGCCATCACATCAAGTTAAAGAAAATAAAAGGGAAAAGTGAGACTCTAAAGGGAGTTAAAAAATGAAGATAGCCTGAAACATGGCTGTATGTATCACTCAAGCACTTTTTCAGCTTAAAATCCTAATTTTGTTTTAAAATGTATATAGGCCTGTAGATATGTATATAAACCTAGAGACAGACTGTGCTTTAACTGGAAAGCTGGAACTGGAAACTGATGACAAACCTGTTATTCTCAGCTTCAGTCAGCTACTGTTGCCTGAAGTACATTCTTTGATCAGTTCTGTATATAAGAATACCAAGTAACACACTGTGTCACTACAGCACAAACTGTAATCCAGGTACTTAAAATGTCAAATACTGTGTTAATAAGCAGGCAGGGAATAAGTGGCCAAGTGGCTGGGGTTTTTATGGGTGACACAGTGGAAAAGTTCCTTGAATTTGATACAGGTTTTGCAGTCCAAGTATCTTTCTGGAGAAATATCCATGAGGAATCAAAACAGAATTGCTCAGATTAAGGTAAATAGTAGCTTAATTTCACAGTCATTGCAAATGGTTGCTACCAACGTGTAGATTTACTAATTCATAAATTTGTATAATATATGAATTCCTCCTTCCAAGTGGGCATTGTCATATATATTGCATAATATGAGCTGTAAATCCTGAGTAACTTGCCATTGGTAACTGGACTCTGAACAGCTTATTTAAGTACATGGAAAACGCACACACACTTTCCCATTCTTGTCACTAATTCTGGACTGTCATTCAAAATGCAATACCTGCTTCAGTATTGTTTCCTACAGTATGTATTTACAATATTCTTCAGAAAAGCAAACTTTGTCACTTAGTACCAATCCAAACTATGGCCATTTGAATTGCCACAGAAAAATCCTTTTTCCTCATCCTGACATCCTTTTTCATTTTAGGGACTAAATTATTGCAAAATGTTATTTTTCAAAACAAAACTATTTTTGCTTTAAAAGGAAAACATCTGAAACCACAATAATTTCATGGCTTTTTTTGTCTGAATCTGAATCAGAAATAGACAGCCTGGTCCAGCCTAGAGGCTAAATGGCCTTAGTGCCAATTTTTTATTTGGTGTGGCTACAACTTATAAAGAGTACATCCTGTTGAAAATAGATCTAAAGAGATCTGAGGAGAATTAAGCACCAAATTGTCCTGGACTTTGCAAGGCTATGCAGATGTTGAAGGTGGTGATGATGTCTCTAGTAAGCTTGTAAACAGATACACGAATAAATGTGGAAAAGAAGCTTGTTCACTGTTCTCCTGTTCTTAGAAATTTAAAAGGGAACTATGATTGCAGTTGTGAGATTTTAGTTAAGATCATTTAGATTTGGCTCATTTCAGAGTAATCTGAGATTCTTACTCAGTGCTCCAGAGGCAGGTATATGTCATTAACCTTTGGAGATTCAGCAGGTTAGTAATAGGCGCATCATTACTTTCAAATATCTGGTGAGAACTATATTACAAAAAAAAAAATCCAACATGTTTGAATTTTGGCTTTTGCACTGATCCAGCTCGGTGAAGTGTACTTTTTTTCTTTTAAACCATGACAGCAGTAGGGCTGCAGCTCCAGGTGCGGCTGTATGTGGCTATAACAGTGTGACAGTGCTTCCTTCTAGCATAGCTTATCCTCTTAAATTTACATTGGAACAGTGCTTTCAGTAGTGTTTTGTACCATTTCCAGCAGGCCTTGATATTCCTAGAAAAAGGAGGAATAGGAGATCGTGGGGAGGCAGGAGAAGGAGGTACAGGAGAGATGGGCTTCTTCCATTAGCAGGTCTCATTACAGCACATGTGTTCCTGCAGCATGGAGTGTGGCAGCTCAGTCCTCCCATTGGCAGCAGGGAGAAATCTGTCTCAAATAAACTGATTTTAAACAGAAAGAGTTAGTGGTACAAAACCCTGTACGCAAACAAGCCCTACATCTCCATTCTCTGCTTTGTTCTTCTTGCTCAACCATGTCTTTTAATTATAAAAAACCCCTTTCCTTTGTTGTTTCTCTGTTATTTTGGCATTGCTGCAAGCTTCAAATTGCCTCTCAGATGTGCTGGTTTTTGCGTGTGCACTCTTTTACTGGTAGTAAAGATATTTGTATAGAACTTGAGGCTTTGCTATAAGTGAGTTACACAATCATATGACTTCTAAAGCAGGATGGAACAAATAAGTTTTTAAATTTTTATTGACCATTATGAATTTGGAATATATTCCTGTTTGAGGGGTTGGATTAATGTAAAAAGCAAATACAAGATTAGGAAGTATCTTGTGTTCCTTTGGTTGCCAATTGGGGGTCTGGAAGAAATTTTCTTGCACTAGATGTTGGCTGCATTTTAAGTTTTCCTTGTAGTTCTGAGTGGGGATCAGGTGGGTCAAATACCACAGAGCTCCTGCTCTTTGTTCCAGAAACAGTGTTCATATTGTTACAGTTTAGGTTGCGGTGACATCCAAACTATTCTGGGTACTTTCCAAACTGGAAGAAGGAAGTCAGTTCTGCTGTTTGGAGAGTGCAATTGCTCCAGAGATTGAGAAAGTGTCCAGGAATAGTGGTGCTGTACAGAAAGGCTGGTCATGGTCAGCATGATAACGGGTACGTTAAGCTGCAAGATGTCGAAATAGCTGATGACAGTATTTGCCGAAAGAGAGCTTTAAGAATGTGTTGGACAAACATTTCTTTAGGTGTCATTTGGGTATAGCCTGTGTTGCTGTGGAAGAGGAAATCTTTAAGTCTTTTCAGCTCAAATTGCTCCCACTTTGGATGGGGCAGCCACAGCTTCTCTGGATAGCCTGTTCCAATGTCTCACAGTAAAGTAAGACAGTACCCTCACAGTAAAAAAATCTCTTCCTTTAACTCTAACTTCTTTCAGTTTGAAGCCATTACCCTTTGTCCCGTCACTACCTGCCCTTGTGAGAAACCCCTTTCTAGATCTCTTGTAGGCCCCTTTAGGCACTGAAAGCTGCTCTGAGGTCTCACTGGAGCCTTCTCTTCTCCAGGCTGAGCAAGCCCAGCTCTCCCAGCCTGTGTTCACAGGAGAGGTGCTCCAGGTGCTCCAGGTGCTCCAGCCCTCTGATCATCTTCATGGCCCTTCTGTGGACTCACTCCAACACATCCACAATCCCTCTTGTGTTAAGGCCCCAGAGCTGGATGCTGTACTGCAGGTGGGGTCTTGTGAGAGCAGAGGGGAGAATCATCTCCCTTGACCTGTTAACCATGCTGCTTTTGATGCAGCCCAGGACACAGCTGGCTTTCTGGGCTGTGAGTGCATATTGCTGGGTCCTGTTAAACTTTTTGTCGACAACACCCCCAAGTCCTTCTCCTCAGGAATGCTCCCTATCCATTCTTCACTGAGTCTGCATTTGTGCTGGGGATTGCCCCAACCCTTGAGCAGGACCTTGCACTTGGCCTGGTTGAACTTCACAAGGTTCACATGGGCCCACCTCCCAAACCTTTTGTTTGCTAAGAGCCATGAGGGGAACAAGTGAATTGTTCTGGTTTTTGAATCCCACAGTAGAAGCTTTTTACAAGGTAGAGCTGAAGCAAGAAAGGAGAGTTGATTTATGTAACTTTTCCATTCCTAGGCCTATCATGGCAATTACATATAAGGCAAATACAAAATGTTGTTCATCAAACCTGTAGGGCCAAACTTCTCAAACATTAAGTGTTAAGAATTATTTTGGGGGGCCAAAATAAAGCCTTTACAGGAGACTTACTTTCCAAAAGTGCAGGCACAGACTATCAGAAAGCCAGACCACTTCACGAGGTCTGCCCTGACCCACCTTTTGAACCTGTCAAGGTCCGTCTGGATGGCATCCCTTCTCTCCGGTGTGTCAACCGCACCACACAGCTTGGTAGTGTTGGTAAACTTGCTGAGGGCGCACTTGATCCATGTCCATGTCACCAACAAAGATGTTAAACAGATGTTAAAAAATGTGAGCATTAATAAACCAGATTTATTAGTTTGGTAGAATAATTAATAAACCGATCTAGTAAACTTGATTTATTAGTTAATAAAATCACTTAATTGGGAGATTTAAGAGAGAGTAGGCTTTTTATGTAAAATTTATATCTAATAGACACATTCTGTACAGGCATTATGGTAAGTTATGTTCATGCATTTAATATTTTTTGTTTTGTTTTTAATATTTAAGCATAAATCAGTTCAAGAGGGAAATTTCAGAATATAGGTGTTCATCAAGCACATGGATTGGTCCAGATGGAATCAGATATTCTAATCAAACATTCAATCAAGGTAAGGGGAGCTAAGTGATTGATACCTGGGAACAAGTGTAATTTGTGCAACTTGAGGTGATCCCCAAGTATATTTACTCATAATGTAGGTTTTCTTTGAAGTAATGTTGTGCTCTGTTCTAAGGGATATATCAGAACTAAATTCTTTATTTGAGCAAAATATGCTGGAAAGTTGCTGAGTTGTTGTCTCTGAAGGAATGGGGAAGGAGCCCTGCTGAAGTAGTATGGTTGTATTTCTTTGGTTTAAATGGCTGCCATTTCTCATTGTTTAGATCAATATTAAGATCACACAGACCAGACTGGAAAGAACAAATGCTCCTTCTTTTCCTGAAAGTGCCCCAGGTGCTGAAGCTATTGTGTAAACTCCAGTTAGCTGCTATATGTACTCTTGCTGATGTTTTTGTCAGGTTTAGGCCAATGACAACTACCACAAACTGTATTTTTATAAAGGATCCTTTTAATGTTTTGTTTCTCTCCACATCTCTTCCTCTGTGTTACAGCTGCTGCGCTTCTTGTTGAAAATGGGAAGCAAGGGATCACGTATCTTTTTAAACGTGGGACTCATGAAGAATTTGGATACTCATCCCTCTGCACTGCTTTGGCATTTTATTTCATCCTCAGCTGTTGGACGGCAGGTTCTGCTGTTGCCAGTGGTGTGGTTATTCCTATGCTGTAAGCTTCATCCATCTTGGTTTGAGCTTTCTTTATGCAAGGCCTGTGTTGAGTAGCAGCAACCTGAATTGTAAATCTGAAGGCTTGGCAATATCAAAGCTGTAATTGCTTGGAGGAGGTTATATAGGTGGAACAGGATGGTTTGCTTGGAAAGAGATGTTAAAATTATGGAAGAGAATGAAGAAAAATCATGTGAGAGTAGCTGTGGAAGGGTGATAGCCAAACCTGTGCGCCTTCCAAGCACAGATCATTTGAATCCTTTGAGGACCCAGAGAGAGTCTCGGCTGCTGGCTCCATGTGTAACTGTAGAAATACAGGTTCAAATCCAGACTTTTTGTCTGTTTCTTACACACATAATAGCCTGAATCTTAATCTTGGACATCAACACCCTAGACTTTGAAGAAAACTGCAGTTAGGTCTTTTGTTGTACCTTTTAGAAAGCTGTGGTAGACTGGGGCAAAGTTCTTACAGTAATGCTGAGAGGTTTAGTGTTCAACAAGCAAGGAGTCATGGCTGGAGTGTGGGTTTCCTCTTACTCTTCATGGCTGGAGAGTGGGAAATTGCATCCAGCTTGACGCAGTTCAAATGAACAAAAAGATCAATCAATAAATAGTTGAATGGACAACCTTCTGCCTTTGCCCTATCCCTGAGTACTCACCTTTGCCCTCCCCAAACTGTTGTCCAAATCAATTTGTAATATTCATTGTTTGCTGAAACATGGCATACTTGGCTGATAGGCAAATTTTTCAGCCAGAACCCACGTTTCTGACCAGATAATCTTATTTTTTATAGCCATTCTAGAATTACTAGAACTCTGTCCATCAATAAAATTAACCAATTGCATGAATAAATAGGAAAAAACTTGTGTGATGATGCATGATGATGCTTCCAAAATCTGATTATTATTTATACAATAGCCAATATATGGTATATATAATGAATCACTATTTCTGGAAGGTGAATGTTTGTACAACTACAATTCACTGGCTGACACTTGAATCTGTACATTTAGTTCCTTTCATATGGAATGAAATGCTGTATATCATGCCAGCAATTATATGTCTCAATTTTGGGTTTGCTTTTCACTGTAGCATATGGTTTCAAATTTAAACAGGAGAACTTCAGGTTAGAGACAAGGAAGTTCTTTACTGTGAGGGTGGTGAGGCACTGGAATGGGTTGCCCAGGGAAGCTGTGAATGCTCTGTCCCTGATGGTGTTCAAGGCCAGGTTGGATGAAGCCTTGGGTGGCATGGTTTAGTGTGAGGTGTCCCTGCCTATGGCAGGGTTGTTGGAACTTGATGATCTTAAGGTCCTTTCCAACCCTAACTATTCTATGATTCTATGTGGCTGGTTTGAAGACTCCTGGGTTCTCTTCACAGCTTCATTCCTAGTTAGCTTTGGGCAGGTCATTGATACCTATTACTCCATCTGCCCATTTGTTTTATGGTCATAATATTTTATTTGCTAAGTGTATGGGGCACAGGTAGACTTAATTTCAAGAAATTATGCAAGGCTGGATCTCTAGAAGGCTTTTTATCTGAAATATCCAAATGTGTGTATCTGTGACCTACACTTTTGACTGTATTCCTGTAAAGTTTGTTCTCATTTGGCTTCGAAGGACATTAAGACATGCTGCTAGTTCTTTTTCTTCAGGTATGGTAAATCTGTCAGTTTAATGCTAGTGACTGGCAATATGAAAATGCTCACACAAATGGAGGATGCTAGAACTTTCTTTGGGAAAGGAGTCACTACAGAAAATGGGATCAGCAGAGTATTGGAAGCGTTTTTAGAAAACACTATCACTGGCAATAGGATTGCTCTGTTTCTTCTCACTACAGGTACACAGGAGCTTTATATGGCAGAGTAATAGGTTTGATTCTTGTGTCCATTTTTGGTGTTCAAACGAATGAATATGGAGCATGGATTGATCCAGGTCTCTTTGCTGCCATTGGAGCTGCCTCCTTTTTCAGTGGTGTGTCAAGACTAACCATCTCCCTCACAGTGATAATGGTAAGTATGTTTTCAGGTATTTTTGTGGCCAAGGTTGAACTGAGCTTTCGCTGCTGCAGCTGAATGAACCACAGGTGTCCCATGCACGTTGAACCACAAAGAAATAAATTGTTGGCCTGGCTGTGTCTAGCTTGTCTGAAGAGGGTTTTTTTCCTGGGATCTTTTATTTGGGAAGTGTAAGTTTCATTTATTGGATTACAAAAAATGTGACTTGACTTCTGTGGTGGCTGAGGGCCCTAGTGCAAGGCACCTTTTTATGTTGGGGCTGCACATGGCCTTCTGGATGGATAAGTGAAGTATTTGCAGTAGTATAGGCAAGCGATGCAATGGGAAGCCTCCCAGGTTTCTCTGGTAAATTTAGGCATTATAGACTTCAAAATTTTGAGATTTACAGATTTACTTGGAACATATTTCATATCTCTGTTTCCTGTCCCCCTCCCTCCCTCCCCTTTTATAACAGAACATTTTGAGTCAGCACTACAATGCTTTCCAGGCAAGCCTCTGGAAGCTAAAGGATTTGCAAATAATACTCATAATTAGACAGGATGTTCTTTGCTCTCCTCAGTTGCAACACCTGGGAACAGTGAGTTGTAAGGCGCAGCTGGAATTCAGCTTAGTCAACAGAGAAGTGATATTGAGGTCACAAGGGGAGAGCTTTCACCCCTCCATGGCAGGACATTCAAGACCTGTGAGTGTTACTGTGTGTGGACATTTCACCCATGACTAAATCCAGTCTTGGCTGCCCAGCTGATTTTGCCCAAAATAATCTCATTAGAATCTTTACAGATGTCAGAATTCACCCAGAGTGACCAAGCCAGGATTTTCCCTCCTAGTAGGCTGTTTCACAGTGTTTGATAAGTAGCTGTTTAGAGTTTCAGTAATACATTGTGTAAATTGTGTAAGAAGCATTTTTCTAATGTTTTAGCTTGAAAGGTGTTGTATGTGTAGGAAACCTCTGTTGTGAAGTAATAATAAGATTGATTATGGAAACATTTCTCTTTCAGTTTCCTTTTGGAACTTTAGCACTTACTCATCTATTAAGTATGAATGCACTCATATTTTTCTTCTATTATTGGTAATGCATCTTTTGGAAGTTACTGTATGATTTGTTGGCCAGCCACTAAGTCTGTAAAGGGGGAAAGTTGGTGCCTGAACTGGGTATAAGGTTTTTGAGAACCCCAATTACTACTAAAATGTAATGTTCTTTTCCAAAGTAAGCCTGAATTTTCTTGCAGTGGCTCAATACATTTTAAGTATCATTTGTAAACCATTACTTTATGGTCTTGCTGCAGATAAAAGGTCCTTAGTGGCAAAAGCAGATGATTGACATCTTCCTTAGCTGTGTGCTCATGAGGCTGTCCTTTGTTGCAGCGAAGTGAGAGGTGATTATGTGCCAGAACACTTGCTGGTCTTGAATGACAGAACTATGTTTCATTCGGCTCCAGTAGAGAGAAAAAGCCTATATTTTATCTGCTTCAGTTTCTTCCTACCTTCCCCATTACCTGCAATTGTCCTTTTCTTCCAAGCGCCTCCATGAGCATGCATGTCCAGCATACACAAAACAATAGCTGGAAACTGTTAAGAGAACTGTAAGAAACTCAGTTGAAAAGGCACTAGAAAAATGAGGATTGCATTGCAATGTGTTCTGAATTCCCCTAGGTGTCATGTTATTACTCTTCTGTGCCTCTTTCTGCAGAGGCAGCCTGTGCTTCAATTCATGTTCCTCCAAAATAAATAGCTGCATTGCTTGAGGAAATATTAATTTTTGAGGAGAAAAAAGGTCTTGGACATGACAATGCAAACACATAATTAAAAGGTTGTGCCCTCAAACCATAAAATGCACATATTTTTCCTATATTGTCTGGTGGGTTCAAAAAAGAATTGAGAATGTTTGCTTTGGCTTTTCACACAGCCTTCCATTTGGAAACAGTTATGAATGTGGGACTTGTAGTGAACAGGTTTGTAAGATGCTTTCCTTTTTTCTCATGGCAGACCCCACAGGCATCTGCCCACCTTTTCTGTTTTGGCTGCCTCTTTCTACCCCCCATGCTGACACTCGACCCTCATCCTCAGCTCTTTGTGGCAAACAGTAGATGTGATGATATTTTCCTTGGCAAGTAGAAGGACCAGCCTTATGACTTGCCTTCCCGTGTCATGTGTCCTGGGCTTGCTGGCCTCAGGGAGCTCTAGGTGTGGGAAGAGGAATAGCATCTCCTACAGTGTCTCTGGGTCTGTCTGTATTTTTGTTGTTCCTTTTGTATTTTTACCTCTCAATAATGCTGCCTTCCAAGGGCTAAAGAGGAAAGGTGGCACTGGGCTAGCCTAGGATTAGTGTTCTTGTCCAGTATTGGTGATGCCTCTGTGTGCAAGCTGAAAGAAGCTTGATATATACCTATTTGGATCATTTGTCCCCAGGGTTGTCTGTCTTTC
Organism: Agapornis roseicollis; assembly: GCA_002631895.1. NCBI lineage: Eukaryota > Metazoa > Chordata > Aves > Psittaciformes > Psittacidae > Agapornis > Agapornis roseicollis. Next base: position 197,106 of record NDXB01012513.1, on the reverse strand, counting down.
TGTTACACGTGACAGAAAATAGCCCTGAGTCTCCTCCTTTCTTTCCTCCTCTGTTCAAACAGAATTAAAACAGTCTATTGGCCTAATTGATTTCTCCAAGAAATCTCTTCTGATGGATGTGGGGAATGCAATTAATTCTGAAAAGGTTAAGACTCAAACCCTCCTGTGAGTGTGAAACACTGAAACATTAGGCTTTTGACAGATGCAGACTGAAGGAGAAAACAGAATATTCCTCAGGATTTGGAAGGGGAAATTTGGTTATATAAACCAAATGGAAATGTCTGTAGAGGATTAAATAGCCTAAGGTCTGTCCTTCAGTCTCTTGCTAATGGTGGGTGTGGCTGCTGTGAATGAATGGCTTGTGCTAATGGGCATGATGTTGGTACTGAAAGAAAATGACCGTCTGATGGTGGTTCAGAGCGTTATGAAAAGTTGCTTGTTGATGTCTGTCCAAGCCTGCAATGCAGCAAAAATAACAAGCTGTACGTAAAATCATCTGGTTCTTAAGGCAGTATTGAAGGCTCAGAGATCAGGATTGTGCGTTCTGCTCTCTGATGACTACATCAAGACAGACACACTGTCAGACCACTGTATGTAATAAACTACACTGCTCTACGTGACCACTGTCCTATAGTTAGGGAGTTTGGTGTATCTGTTATACACATTGCATTAATAAATGAACATTTATTTTTTGCATAGCTGTATATTGCTGACATGCTTCATAGCAGAGTTGGAGGTCATCTGAATAAGTGCAATGAAATAACTGTATCGGCAGGTAGTAACAGTGAAACCCCAGCCTCTCTCCTCTTTCTGGATTTCTTCAGTACTTCTAATTTAGGCAAAATGTGCTTACCTCAAATTACAGGCAGGACACATTGTTGCAAATTCTGTGGCTGCCCTTCTCACTTCCTCATTCATAAGAAGTTTAAGTAGGGCATTGGCTGTGGACACTTACTGCAGGTCTGGCAGACATCTTGTTTTACACACCGTATGTGAGAATACAGCACAGGCAGCAATCCAACCTGACTGACTAGAAGGAAGCTACAGAAAGAGCAGAATGGTGATATATGAAGTTCAGAAAATAAGCACAAGACTTCTAGAAGACATGTAAGATCTGCTGGGTCTCCAGTGCAAGTTTTCCACAAGAGAGCTGTGTTGCTCAGTGGCTGTAGGGTGCAAGATGCTGCATTTCCAAACCATTTGCAGTAATGATGATGCAAGCAGGAAGGGTGGTTTTGACAATGCTAAATCAAATATAAATTCTGAGTCTTTCCTTGTTGAGTGGAGGTGTCAGATAATATCGCATAGCTGGTGCTTGAAGGCCAAACAGCGGAAACAATCCTGGCTGCTCATGGCATTGCTTGTCTGTGTTGCAGCGAAAGAGACCGTCAGGGGGCCAGGAATTCTCATAGATTTAAATCAAATTCCTCCTGAATGTGGCTTGATCTAATGGGTGGCAGTTCTGTTCTACAGGCAAAGTTGGAGAAACCACATTAACTGGACAACAATTTGTTATTCACTGGGCATGGATTAAATGTAAATGTTGATGGGTGTAACTTCTATGATTTCTTTTTGTTTAATGGATGCAAGTAAGTCTGTACAGCTGTGCCTTTCAACATGCTGGGTGTAGCTGGATAGTGTTATTTTCCACTTCAGCTTCCTCTGTTGTGGTGTTGGAAAGCCATAGACTGGAGGCCAGGAGACATATTTGGGTCTTGGTTGGTACTCCGTTATGCCTTCAAGCATTTCTGTGAATTTCCTTGCTCACCTCTACAAATTATTAGTATTGTACTCTTTTGAGTGATTTTGGGGGGCATATAAATAACTTCCATGCTGCTTTTTATTTCTTTGGGTTCTCCCCCACCACCCAAGATCTTTAAAGTTTAGAAGCAGAGAGTGTTTTGGTAGAAATTCTCATTCGCCATTGAGCTGCTTTTACTGTGATGTTTGCACATCTGTCAGACCATGAATAACCTTTGCTCAGTTTTCAGTTCCAGCCTGCCTGCTTCCTCCCATTACCTGTCACTCTTTCACTTGGCTGCTTGCAGGGCAAGGTGTCCCTGAGAAGGGAGGATGGCTCTAGTGGTGCATGTGCTTCTCTTCCTGTGAAACAGCAGTGTCCATTTGCCTTGGGCATCCTTCACCTCCACTGGGTGGACTTTTTTGCTTTTCCCTCTTCTCTTCTGCTCCTTGAGTAGGACCATAAGGACAGAAGCAGCTCATGGTATGAAATGGTTGTGGTGCTTGGCCATTCTCTAGGGGTTGTCTCCCTCTGTTTTATGAATGCCCAGGGCCGTTGTGTAGCCAAGGAGGACAGCTTGCAAAAGGAGGGTGTTATTCAAGGAGGTGCTCCTGCAGAGCTGGCTGGACTTAGAAGTGCAAAGGGTCTTCAGCGCAGCCTGTGCCTTATGTGTACTTGTTTGCGTACTTGCAGTCTTCTTGGATCTTTCTCTAGTAAGAGAAGGCAACAATAAAAATACCCTTTAAACAGCTGACTTTAAAACACAACTGAAGTGTAGGTGCCTTTCTGTAAGGCACAGTTTGCACCTAGGTTGCTTTACTTTTTTTGCTAGGTTACTAAATGGACAAAATGAGCACTTGCACAAAACTGGGCTTGTGTACTGGTGCCCTTCTGTTCTTCCCGAATGGAAGAGCAGCTGACCGCAAAGCAATAGGGCTCAAGAGCTGTAGCACTGTTCTGCTGTGTGCTTAAGAACATGGAGGCTATTGGACTTTGGTTCATGACAGCTCTTCAGGGCAGGTCTTACAGCATAAAGAAGCAGGGTACTTTGCAAGACTCAAACTAAATGATTTAATCAGTCCTTCTGGCCTTGAAAGAAACCAGTCTTGGGTTTTGGCACATAAAATGTGGTGCAACTTCTGATTATTTGAAAAGAAGGAAGTTTCCTTCCAAACTCGTAATGCCATCCAAAGTGTGATCCTTTCCTGGATAAGGATCATAGTTTGCTGACTTGTGAGGGGAAAACATCTCTGAGTGCTGAGTATGCTTTTGGTGTACCAGCAAGCAGGAGAACAGGCTGATGCGAAATACACAAATTTCTGTTTACATAAACAATCTTGTGGTCAAATAAGATCAGTATGGTGTTATGGTCAATACAGCAAAATATTCTTCAGTGCCTAGCTTTGTGGTGGGAGAGATGAAAGCATGGAAACCTGCAGTAGCTTGGTTTTTCAGCACTACCCTAGTTAGAATGGTTTCAAAAAGTTCCCTTCTACTCTGTTTTTGACTGAAAATGAGCCCTCCAGATTTGGGTTTACAATATTCTTGAACATTTATTTGAAAACCTGAACATCTGAAAAACTGAAATAAAGCAAAAAATATTTAAAATGTCTTGCTATAAGCTTTGCTGGTTCATGTTAGCTTTTTTCGGTAAGGAGTGAAATATTTCTCATGAAACACCAGAGACTTTCTTTGTATGTTTGAGGAGGGAGAGGGCAATACATGGTGCATCGTGGGAGGTGTAGTTTAATCTGAGAGACCATACCAAATCCAAGCTTAAAATTCTCTAGAGATGTCAAAATATCATTCCAAATGGAAGCTTTCTGGGGTTTAACATAAAAAAAATACTGTTGTACAGGGATGATAAACAATTTGTCGAGTCACTGGGACATTCCATAAAGAATATATGCTTGTAGGGCAAACCAAAAGAAATCCCTTTTCCTTCTGGATGGTAGCCTTATGAACCCAGCCCAAGAAAGTCAGAGCAAGTCTCGTTCATTCATCATCTGTAAAGAAAAGCTGCAACTATGGGATAGTTGGTTAGTCTGTAGGCAATTCACAAATTAGAAGAGAGTCCAGCTTTATCTCTAATATAGCTGTTTCAGCTTTGGCATCAGGGTTTTATCAGTAAAACAAACAGACATGACTGAATTGTACATGGATTCAATTGGCATTGAACTTTCACAAAGTTCAGCTGTGCATCTGAAATATTGAAATTGAGACTGCATCTCTGTTTTAAATACACACGTTGGAAATGAAGTTGTAATGTGAGAAGATAACATTTTTATATAGTCATTTTTCTGGCTCTAGCTTTCAGTAGCTTTAAAGGTATTTTATAAGTAAAGCCATCTAGTGTATTACAGCATACTATTGTACATTTGGGACATGTAATACAAACCTTAATGAAAGTTCATGAGAATTTAATGTGCAGAAGTTATTTTTAGTTCACAGTATCTTATCTGGTTTTAATTTTTTTTAATTACAGAATGCAATTGGGCTGTCTTATTTACTAATTCTTTGCCAAATTTAATTTGTTTCCAAATTAAAAACATTTTTTGGTTACATTGTCATGAAAAGCATCAGAAACCATTAAGTTGTGTTATATTTTTAACTTTAAATCCTTCACAATGTTGCCAAGAGTATTTTTTTTTCCCTTCTCAAATTTTGTGAAAATGATTTATCTCTGGGACAAAAGCTACCACAATAAGCCTATCTCTTTTGTCTCCAGCCTGAGGGGTTTATTATCATCTTGAATTAAAAAACCCATGTAACCGGGTGCTCTAATGAATGGGGGCTCAGGGCCAGGAATCCCTGTTTGATTATAGGACCCAGCTGAAACAGCAGCAAGTGGTTACACAATCCAGCAGCTGCTGGGCTGGACATGGGCTGTCAGTGGGAAGGAAGCTCCTTCTGTAGGTCCTGATAGAGGCAAATCCCTGAGGAGGAGCACAACCTCCCCTCTGCTCAGGATGAGCAGAACAACATGTTTTGTTATTGCAGGTTCAATGTTTTCCCTGGTTCTCTTGAAAAAGAAGAAGATTGGGTCCAGGTTGCACGTGGTGGTGGTGGGAATGCTGGTGAAAGGTGTCGTGCTGTTGTGAGCAAGACTGAATGGAGATGGGCATGAAAGGAAAGCCATGAAAGCATGTGGAAAATATTAGCATTGCAGAAAAGAGGAGCATAGATGGTAGCTGATAGGTCCTGTCCTAATGCTGGCTCTTGCCTCATTTTGAAATGTGAAAGAGTAATGATGGAAAAATCTGCTTGGTGCCTGATGGCTGTGTCTCAGCAAGCTTGCAGAGCTGGTTTCCTGCATCTCTAAAGAAAACACCCCAAACACAACACCCCAAACTGGCAGTGATGCAGAGGTGAGTTGTGCAGCAGTGGGTGCCTTCTGCAGTTGCTGGTACACCTGGCTTTAGAAAAGACTAAGTTGCATAGCTGTTGAGATAGCTGGAGTGGAGCTGTCTGGTGCTTCGGATCATATAGCATGAAGACGGGCCTTGGGTTACTGTGGTTATACTGCTTCCATCTCACATTGTTCCTCAGCCTGACCCTTGTTCAAAGAAAAGAAATTTATCTGGAAGGCTCAAGTTGTACTTTTCCCTTTCTCCTCCGTGTTCAGCAGAGTGTGTGCAGTGCTTGGGAGGGAACAGGTGAAGACAGACTCTAACATTTAATACACCTTCACAGTGCACTTTGGCAGCACAGGCTTTCGAAGATCTGTGATCGTGCCTTCCTCTGACTTGTTCAAGATGGAAGTGTATGAAAGGGACATTGTGCTCATAGAGGAAACATAGCCTGGTGCTCTGGACAGAAAATTGTAAGGGGCACACAGCTGCCTGCTGGGAGAGCCATTCCTATGTAAGAAAATAATACAGCTCATGGCAGGTCATATCAGCATCTGTCATGCTGAGCTGCTATAGAGAAGATTTTGACCCTTGCTTTAGAATGAGTACACATGTATGTGTTCTGGATGAGGGAGCACTTTTTTGTGCTGCTGGTTAATAAGGCATGTACTATGGAGGCCTCACCAGAAAGGCAGCAAGGTGTGTGTACCCACTCAACTGTCAGGCTTAAATTCTTCTTTCCTTAAATGCTTAAAACCAGTTCAGTACAGTTACTCCATCAGGGTTGCTCAATACTGAACCTAGCTTTGGTAAGGATTCTCCACACGGCCACAGTCCTCATTTTAACTCCACTGGAGTGAATGCCACATGGTTGATTTTCCACGTGATTTTGGTGGGAAAAGGAAACTGTTTTGCAGAAGCTGGGACGAATATGTAGTATTCAAGAATTTTCACATCATATTTCCTTGGAAGAGCACAGAGGAAATGCTTAATTATTTGGAAACTCATTTGGCAGTTTCTTTCCAATGCCAAGCTGTTAAGTACATCAGCTCATCCCATGTAAGTACTTCAGGGCTCACTTAATGTTCATGACTACACCTGAGATGGTTAACAGCAGTTGTTTTGACAGGGCCTAATTTTCTATTACTAAGCTGCCTCATTTTTTTCTAATGAAGAGTTTAAACACTAGTCAAAACAGTTTCCCAAAAATCTCCAAGCCTACAGTTATTCCTAACAGGGTAAGCCTTCATTCTGCTTACATGGCCTGTCAGGAGGAGCCTATTGTGTTTAATGGTATATGTAACATTATTTAAGAACCTGACTGCAAGGGTTGTCACCTTTTTACAAGGAATGGTAGATGCAGAGTAGTGTTGTACTGACCCTCATCTTACTCAAATACATCCCAGGATAATTGGAGTAACAATGCATAATCAGCAATTCTAACAATGCATAATTAGTAAACTTTGAATAGATGAAGTCCTACTATTTTCTGTTGAATTTGTTCCAAACAGGGGAAGAACACCCTGTGTTTTTTCGCATTAGCATGTCTGGAAAATGAAATAAGTGAAATTCTACTCTTGGGGAGAAGGGCCTGGTGAGCAGTTTCACAGCCTCAGGTTTTGTAATACACTTCTGTCCTGGGTTCAGCAATTGCAGTCAGTTTTTCTTCTCTTTAGTAGCTGGTGTTTTGACCTAACCTGGGAACAAGGCTGATAAGGCCGATGTTTTTGGTTGTTGCTGAGCGATGTTTGCCCTGACCAAGGACTTTGTGAGCCTCATGCTCTGCCGGGGAGAAGGGGGGCCCAGGAGAAAGGAGGGACAGAACCCAAACTGACCAAAGAGGTATTCCATACCATAGCACGTCATGCCCAGGAGGTAACTGGGAGTTACCCATAAGGAGGGGGAACTTCCCGGTCGGGCTTGTTTTTGGCGGGTGGTATCATACCCTCTTCCCTTGTTTTCCTTGTTATTGTTATTATTGTTGGTGATAGCGATAGTGATTTGTGTTGTACCTTGGTTACTGGACTGTTGTTATCCGACCAGTGGGAGTTCTTTGGCCCATCTTCCCTCCCACTCCTCTGGGAGCGGGGAGAAAAGGGGTGGGGGGGGGGCCAGAAGGAGGGGGGTTGAGTGGGTGAACGTGCTGCCTGGCTGGGGTCAAACTACAACAACTTCTTTAAGAATCTGGAAGCCCAGTGAAAGAACAAGCAAACCTATGCTCTTTTTGAGAACAACAAGCTTTTGTAAGTTTTCTGTTCTGAAATTTAAGGTCTAACCTCCTCCTGAAGTTAAAGATGAAATGAGGTTTGCGTCCTGTGGCATAGAGCATTTATCAAATAGCCTCCATAAACCCACTGTGCAGTCTGAAGTTGTCTGTAGTCATGGGGCTCTTTCTTCTCCAGTCTTTTCTAGACCTCAGGAGCTGGGTCCATGAGAGTCACAGCATTCTATAAATGTTTAACACCTGTTTTAGCACTGCTTGAATAAGACAGAGAGTCATTGCGTTGTCTATCTTATTTAAATAATACTCATGAATAATTACTTAGAGAATTCTGCAAAAGTGTGGCTTAAAAAAGTGTAAGGTTGCTTAGCTGGGTTATTATACAGTGCAGTATTTGTTTTGAAAGGATTTACTACGTGAGCCTGCTGAATGTTTAGGCATATTCAGCAGTGCACTTAGATGATGCTGCTATTTTTATTAATAGAAGGATCACTTGACACAGTACGCACCAGTGTTACTGTCCTGAGACATGTGTCTAGATGGCATTGAAACCTTCTTTTGGGGTTTTGTGTCAGCTATGCTTGTGAGATAAAGAGATGGATTACCAGAAAATCACTGATAGATACCTTTCCAGGGGATCTTGGCAAGAGTCACTGCTATCACCTATACCATTTCTGATATCACTTGCATCCATTGCCTCAACCTGTCAAAACAGGTGTATTTATAGGCCTGGAGGGACTGAAACAAGCAATCAAGCATTTACATAGCATCTTCCATCCAAGTTCCCAAGGACTGAGGCTCAAAGTATTTTGATATGTTTCCAGGGGTTACTTAGCTGTGCTGGGTATTTCTGTGTTCTCTTTAGCAATCTGCTGCTGCTGTACTACATCTTGGAATTAGAAAAAATTGTTCTCTCTATTAACAAGGAAATTGCCAACAAAATGCTGGTTGGCTTCAGAGAAACTGGCACAAATATTTAAATCCACATCAGAGAAAACTGGGACGAGATTTCACTGAACATTATGAATTAAGGTAAATGAAGAATCAGTGTGTGAGTGTGATTAATTAGAAGTTCTTTGCTTAAAGAGAGTAAGTACACACCCTGTGCTGAGATATTTTTCCATGCTCTGTCTTGGCAGTAATTAAACTTTAGGGTGTTAGAGGCTGCCTACTCCTTGTAATGGCCTGGAATAGTTAATGGGGTTGAGGAAGAATCCCACTAATTGTGCAATCCTCCTGGCACTGGGGTTTGGCAGGACGTCCTCACAGTGAACCTACGCTGGGTGTGCCTCCCTTTGTAGAGTGTGATGCACACAGCTTCATGTGCCTGAGGCTGCAAGAAATAATCATTTTCAGCAGTGTAAGGGAACTTGAATGCATATTTTTTTCAGGGCCAGCATTACAATTGTGTCTTTTTAGGAGATTTATGTTTACTGTATTGCAGCATCCCACTTCTCCAAAAATTTCCAGCAGTGATGGTGATGAGTGATAAGGAGATACTGTAAAGGGAGTTCAGTTAATGGATGTAGTCCTAGGACAATAAAGGATTTCTTTAAAGGTGAAGTGCACAGGAAAGGAATATGTTTTACTTAGTTTTAAAGAGAGAGATTAATGGAAGTTCAGAGAGGGAGTGTTCAGCTGGATCGATATGTGAAGAAGGTGCCTCTTTTGGCAGGATCCCAGATGAAAATAGTGGACCATGATAAAGGCATTTCACTTCATAGTTTGTCAGGACATTATTAAATGGGAAGACTCAAACATTCAATGCACAGGTTGATAAGGGCCAGCAGATCATAATCCAGAGATTAAGATAATGGAAAAGCAGGTCTGCATTGTTTATGAAATGGCTGTGACAATGCGAATCACTAAATCCTGGAGACATTATTTCTACAAACTCCTATCCTGAAGAAAGCTGCGTGAACAGCTCTTTTACTGCTGTGAATAGGGAATTGTTCTCTTCTTCCCTTCTTTACGTCAAGCAATCAGCTTACAACCTTTCTGGCATTTGCTCCAAGAAAAAAAATGATCAAAAGCTTTCTTCTGGCTACAAGCCCTCCCTGCCCTTTGGAAATGTTCTGTTGGTTGTGAACAAGTTATTTTTTCTTGGTGTCTTTAATCAATAGTAAGAAAAATTTCCAATGAGAGATGTTCTGCTTGTGAGAGAAATGAAAGGTGTTTTCCTGGGGGACTGCGTACTCTTCCATGAGATCTGGTGGCATGGAGACTAGGAAACTGCCCAGAGCTGGAGTCTTGTGCCAGCTGCAGCCTCAACTCCAAAAACTATTGGGTTTAGCTGATAGTACCAAGACTTCATGTCTCTTGCCATCCACTCCCTTTTTAAACTCTCAGACATATTGCATTGTAACTTTGTTCATCAGCTGCTTGTTTTTTCCCAAATGTTTTCCCAAAGTTTGCCTCTACCAAGGAGGATGATCTTTATGTCACGGGAAGAAAGGAGATTCTGTCTGTTTGTTCAGTTTGCCAGGCAGCTCTTCTGTTTGAACAAACCTTGAAAGATGAATTAGACTACAAAATAAATATTTTGATTTTTCTTTTTGATAGGCCCTCTCTCCTGCATTTGTCACTGTGGGCTGAAAGAGCAAGAGTGCTCTCTTGCTAAATGGGTTTTCAGTGGAATATAGAAAATCAATTTGCACTACGTAGCTGGCCGATGATGTCCTCTTTTACATTATTGGCAATGTCAAGGGTTCAGGGAACATTCACTGTATCAGCAGCTTTGTGTCTAATGAGACCGCTTGGACTCTGTTCTCTGAGCTGGAGTAAAACCTTTGAAACATGTTAGCCACAGTTTGATTGAAAAGTGGGGAGGGTTTTTAACAGTGAGCTTTAAGTAAACTGCATGTTTTTGAATTTCCTGGGCAGCTGCCTTTCTCCCTTTGATGTACTGTGCCTGGTGATGCTGTTAATGAAATGCATAATTATGTGCTATATAATAAAACAGGGCTAACCTGAAGGTGCCTAATAGATTATAATGATGTGGAGGCCTGAGAAACTCAGGACCATGGGGGTTGTTGAAAAGTGCCTCCGGTGACAAAGAAGATATTTAAAGAGGTTTGAATAACTGTGCTAATAAATTAATTGTGGTCTCTGTGTGTGTAAATGACGTTTTTCAAGATTCTGTATATACAGGGAATATTGAAAAAAATATATAGGTGCAATTTACTAGGCTGCTGATGTATGAAGTGTCAGCGCCGAGTGCTTCCAGCGCCTATTAGCGCTGCTGGCTTTGCATAGACGGGTGCCCTAGGCAAAGACATTTTTGGCACAGCCTGCTGTGCCCATAGGATCAAAAGGGAAAAAAAAATAAATCTGGCAATATGCACAGAAAGTAAATTGCATCCTAAAGAGCAGCCCCTAAAATGTACGCTTGGAATGAATATCAGTAAATGAAGCATCACATTTAATGGCTGAAGAGTTATAGGCATTTGGTGGCTGCCCCCAACTTCCTCTCTTCCTTTCTCTGTTTTTGTCACCTTTAGGTTATCTCTCCCTCTGCAATACTGTGTGTAATTTGTTCCTTTCTTGGATTCTTTAGGAACTGGTTTGAACAGATGGGTGTTTTTAAAGGAGAGGCTTCCAGCCCTGGACCACATGGGTATCCTAATGGTGCTGGGCTGTGACTGTGCTTGCTTGGCTGTTGTTCTGGGCTTACAAGGGCCTGTCTGCCGAGAGATTTAGTATGCAGGGAGCTCCAGTGTGAATTTACAGCCTGCTAGTTACTTGGCACTAATTCCCTGGGTGGATGCTTCTAGTACCTACTAAGAGTGTTTTTGTACAGGCTAGCTTGAAGAGTGCTTTCTTGTGAGTTAGGCAGGCTCCTTTTTGAAGGTGGAGTATGTTGTTCTTCACTTCCCAGGCACCAAGGGTACCCAAACAGGCAGTTAGTGCAGAGTAGCTAATATGCAGTAAATTCACACCCAAGCTCACTAACTTCCCTGTGCAGCTGAGTCTCCAGGCTCTGCACTTTGTCTCTCTCAGCAGGGAGCAGATGGCCCTTCTCTAAACAGGGAATACTAATATAGCCTGATGAAGAGCACATATAGTGTGTGTCAGTTTGTGTGTGTCTGTGTGTTTGTATAAGATGGCTTGAATATGTCGCGGTTCTTGGATTAAGTTGTGCTTCCTAGATTTTTATCAAGATACCCTAATGAGAACTTTGCTGCTGCTTTGCAATCATCCTTCTCATTAATGGACTTGGGTTTTAGTAACAGGTTTTGATTAATTCTTCCTTTTTCTTTGGCAGCAAAAGTGGCATACATTTTCTTAAATGAGTGACTGCATCTTTGTGTTTGAATCTCTCTTTGCTGAGATTGCCTTTCCCAGCATTTCTTATTTGATCTCTGGAGTTTCTTCTTGTATTTCATACGCTTTTATAGCTAATAAATGTTCTTCCAAAACTTGAGAACCCCCAGTAAGAAGGAAATAAGCTTTTATCTTGTTTTCTAACACTTGGATGTGAGTTCAAGACAATTTTTAAATAAAACTTTCACTTTAGCCTGGGCTTCAGAAATAGCTTGATCTATAATTAGTGTACAGGTTCGCTCTATCTTGGAATCACAGAATCATAGAATGGTTTGCAACAGAAGGGACCTTAAAGATAATCTAGTTCTACCCACCTTGCCATGGGCAGGACACCTTCCACTAGACCAGGCTGCTCAAAGGCCTATTCTACCTGGCCTTGAACACTGCCAGGGATGGGGCAGCTACACCTGGAGGCCACATAATGGGTTAAATATTATGTGAAGGTTTCTTGATATAAAAATATGTATGTATTTTTTAATATCTAAAAATATAATTTATAAAGTTATACATTATTTTATCTGATTTTCATGCTTCAAATATATCATTGCTTTCTAAGTCATCTGCAGATTTTCTTTGGTTTTTTTTCTCTGTTTTTTGCCTGTTTCCAGTAAAAATTTCATATCACAAAAATTGCTTCTCCTGTTTCCATCTGCAGTGAGAGGTCAGGACACCTCTATCAGCTCTATTTTAGCCAAAGTTTAAATTCACTTACATACAAAAGATATTGCTCAAAATGCTTTTAACATGTCTTTCCTAAATGACCTCAGCCATAGCAGCCTGCCAAAGATAAACAGTATTTCTGCTCAGCAGGAGTTAACTCTTGGAGGCAGTGAAGTCCAGTGTGAACCCAGAGACACTTGCTCCAAGTTTTCAGTGTGCTGCTGTAAAAAAGAGCCAATCCCACCCCCCACAAGATCCCAGCACTCAGGAGGGCTGCAGGGCTGGAGAAAATCAGCACAAGCCTCTCAGTTTCTCAGCAGGAGATGTAAAATGTTGCTGAATGTTTGCCACAATAAAGGATGATGGCCTGGGCCAGGCCAGCTCGACTGTTCCCATTAGAGGACAGGAGGGTAGGAGGAAGGGATAAAATGGGATGAAAAACAAGGATGGGAGCCTGGAAAGCCAGGCTTTGGTTCTTGCTGTTCTGGAGATATTCTGTATAGGTTAAAGCAATCACTTGAGAGTGTTTTTCAGAGTTTGAGTCTCAAGAGTTTTTAAATTTAGCATGCTTTTATAGCTTTTTAGAGTGTTTTAATATTAATTTTTAAAGCTGATTTTATTCCAGAAGAGTTCCCCATTGCCAGATACTTTAAAAAAACCTTAAAAAGAATCCACAATAAAGGAGCCTCCATCTGTGTGAATGAGTTGCAGCAGATATGATGAAGCAATTCTTAAAATCCCACAGTTACTCTTTTCTTTTCAACTGACATGTTCCTGGTGTTTTAAAATAAAGCAGTTGAATCCTAGGTTTAAAGGGACATTCAAAGAATGCTGTGGTGTTATTAAAGATCCCTGGCTATGTCTAGGCAGAAAGGACCTGGGCAGAAAAACCCCAGAAAGTTGCATGACCCTGTCACACATGGTTGACTGTGTCGTACGAGTCTCTTGTTGGGATATATTGTAGATCATCCTGGATGTTATCTCTGAAACCCAGAACACAGACAGAAGGAGGGTGAAAGTATGAGCCAGATAAGTTTGCTACAGCTTATTGAACAGAAATGTATTTATTGGCATTTTTTGAATGTAGATTCTTGGAGTACTTAACATTCTCTAGGTAATGATGTCTATTAAATGGAAATGTGCTGCAATTCACTTTGAATTGGAGAGAAGTTTCTGGGCAAAAGCCTCTTAGTGTTATGAAGAAAGTTTGCTTATTTAATCCCAGGATAATATCCCTTTTTAATAGGATGTAATGGTAAGGAAAATAGTGCAGATTGAAAGGTGATAGCAGTTTTTACTAAACTTCTGGTTAAGGCAGCATGAAGACAGTATTTCCATGCATTCATTTTCACTTCAAAAAATATTTGACATTATTGTGAGTTGAGCATAAACATTATTAAGTGCATTCACATTACTTCTTTGCGTATGAGGATTCACTCTGAATCCTTTATTCAAAGGCAGTTGTATTGATGTGCTTTGGTAAGTAAGTTGCTGCTGCCACAGTCATTAGGCATTTGAAGGAGAAAGTCAAGTGAACTCAGTCTACCTTTATGGAGCCTTGAGCTGATAGTACTGTTATGGTGGCTGTGTCCAACCATGGAGGCAAAACGAAGCAACTAAAGGGGGATAAAGTATGAAAACATGCTACATTCTTTGCCACTCATCTGACTGTACCCTCACTACATAGGGATAAAGTGCAAGTGTACTTAGGAAAGATGGTTTAGGTGAGATACTATAATTTGTGCACACATTTCTCTAAAACCAGCATTGCAGGGCTACAGTCATAGATTTGTGATCATGTAGACAGGAATGCCTGCACCATGCCTTGTACTACTGCTGAATGTTGTTCATGGTAGCTGTGTGATGTTCCTGCTGCTTGATCTCCAGAGCCGGACTTTGGCTGAAAGCTTCTTGTTCCCTTTTCTGGCATCCTTCAAGACAATGTTTGTACAAGGAGCTTGTTCTGTCAGGAAGCAGCAGTATGGGAAAGCAATTTTGTATCTCCTGAGCTCAGCAAGAAAGAAAACAATATTTGGATCTGTTTGCATTTCTTAATATTTGTCACAATGCCAAGCTATTTTAAGCAATCTGGCTACTCCATCTCTACTTACCCTCCTCTGATACTGCAGAATTATCACAGGCCACCTGAAATATGGGAATCAGATGTGAGTTTTAATGTAAGTGCAGTGCTTCAAGCTGATAGGAATGGGAAGGGGAACTGCCACTGCATCAGCCAAGCCCCTCTAGTGGAAGTGTTGATTGATTACCTTACCCTGGGAAAGGATTGCCCTTCCACTTTTAGCAGAGTGAATTGCTTCCCGTTCTGTCTTGAAAGAAGTAGGTAGTCCTATGCACCCGTTGTTATCATCTCTAGGTATATGAAAAATGGAAAGTCCTTTGTTCTGTTTTCTCCTTAGGTAGAGATCACAAATGATGTCCAGTCCTTGCTACTGATAATGCTGGCAGTCATGGTGGCCAAGATGGTTGGTGATTTGTTCAACGCATCCCTGTATAGCTCTCTGCTAAAGCTGAAGTGCATTCCCTACTTGGATGTGGAACCTTTTGTCCATCACAGGAGAAAATGGTGAGGTCTCTTATGTTGCTGATTTGTAAGTTTCCTGTGTCATGTTCTGTACAGAGACTCTGTGGTTTCTCTGAGACCTGGAGTTTGGAGGGCTGGAGGAAGGAGACCCTCATCCTGAACAATGTCCCCACAGAGTGATGCGCTGTACAAATGGAACAAAAGAGACTTCCTTTCTCTTCAAGATTATGGTAGGATCTGAATTACCAATGTTACCAGAGCCTCGAGAGCAGTAAGTGCTCTGTAATGCCCAGTTAGATGCTGTTTATTAGTAACATGGTTGGTCCAATGGAGAATCTAGTGGAGGCTTTCACAGTTAGGACTCTGCTCTATGGCATCTGCTCATAAGAAACACAGTAACAACAGCAGAGTGTGTAGAGTCTTTGATGGTGAAGTTTGCCTTACTCAACTTCGGGGTGACTAGTCTGAGTTTCCTGTCTGCTCAGTATTGTAAGATTCACATTTTCAGACAGCTGTTCCTGCCATCCAATGGTAGCAATCTAAGGCAAAGAGGGTGTCTTCTGGAAGTACCTGCACCGACTATAAACTAAATGAATAGCTTGGGGTAAAAAAAAAAATACAGTTTTTATTTTTTTTTAACATATTAATCCAAGCTGTCCTGTGTATCTTCTCGTGTATATCCAAAACCTGAGTCTGTTCATGGCATTCATAACCGGCAACAAGAACCATTTCCCCTCTTAAATGTAGGTGTTGGGTCTACATTTATTTGTAGATAGTAAAAGCTGTAAAAACTCTGTGCTAATGTCTTCTACACAATAATTAACAAAAATGCTGATTCTTAATGGTATTCTCTGGGAATAAACTATGTAATGTGATGAAGAAATAGAAGGAAAAATTAAGTCAGTTATTTACCACAGAAAGACTTATTGTTTTCCTCAAGGCATATTTGGGTACTAGATACCCACAGCCAAAGCTGCTTGCAGGACATGTTAGCTGTCATTTCTCCCAATATTGAGGTCTACTGGACAACCTCTTAGTTTCAAGTGACCCTTCAGAAGAATAAAATATTGGTAACCCATTCTGTCCACACTTTATAACTTTCTCCAAATGTAGCCATATCTGAAAGTTTTTAGCAGGCATATTGAATGCTGGGTATAAACTAACTGTGCTTGACATGAGAGGAAAAAGAGCCAGCAATGTGGTAGGAGGAAATAAAAACAATCTGTGACATTATGGATGGCTTCTATGGGTACCATGGCAGATAAAACAGAGGGGAAGAAGCCATAAAGTTTCCCATGGTATTCCAATTAAATGAGAAATCAATGAAAAGAATTATAGCTGCCTTCCTGGTTCAAAATGAGGTCCTATTCACATGAAGGACAATTATATATATATAGATATATATATATAAAATTTCATTTCCCTCCCACTCCTTTCTCTTTTCTCTCCAGTAATATTAAGGAAAGTTCCTGGATAACTTGGTCATTAGATATACTGATACTCTAAAGCAAAATACATGGTGTCACAACTTGGTAAAGGTTTTTATAGCTAGACAATTTATAGGCTGCCAAGTTTTAGTCTAAATCCTCTTAGACCTAGTCTGAATAGGCTGATACACATCTGAACTGGCTGATGTAGTTGCTAAGACACTCTCCATCATACCTGAAAAGTCTTGGCAGTCTGATGAATTCCTCAGCGACTGGATAAAGGGAAACTTCACACTGATTTATAAAAAGGATGAAAAGAAGGACCCCAGGAACTACCAACCAGTGACTCTCACCTTTGTGCCAGAAAGATCACGGAACAGATCGTGCTGGAAGCTATGTTGAGGCATTTGGAAGGCTTCAGCCTAATGTGCAGTCTTTGTAAGAATTCCAAAAACAAAGATCCTATTAATTTACCTAGGATGAAAATACACAGTTTGAGACAAGACAGTTAAAAACCCCAAATAAGTAGTCTCTGTACATGTTTCCTTATCTCTGTTTCCTCATCACTTCTGAGCATCCTTGAAACTTGAGTCAGAATTCTATAAAAAGGTGCCTGGCCATGACTTTTCTTTCCACGTATTTTCCCTGCAGACCAAGATCTCTCATTTGTTTTCTCTCTGACTGGTCCTGCAGCTACCAAGATGCTGTGGGAGCCTGCCTATGTGCTCCTCTAGTCTTTTTTTATCTCAGAGTGACCACCCAGAGTATGTGAGGCTCTGCTCTTTTTAAGTTCCATTTATTTCTGCACTTCTGAAGTATTTTTATCTCCAGGTGCTTACACTCAGATATCATTTTGTATAAGCTAACATCTTTCTCTGGTTGTGTCAGCTTGGTTGAGGGTTTGCAACCACGTTGCTGCTCTGGGAATCTGCAGCTGACACGGTTACGTGTGTGGCAGGTTCTACATCCTCTTTGCTCAATATTAATTATTCTGTGAGATCACAAAATGTATAAACTGTGCATTGCTGGATTCCCCAAATCATAACAGGGACAGGGGTCAGCTATGTGGGAACTGGTAGTTAGCATGTGTTTATAAACAGGCGATAAATTGTGTTTGTGTATGCAGAGTGAAAGATTTGGGTAACTAACAGCTTGCTTAAACACCAAAGAAATGCCACATAAAACGGAATCCTTCTTTAATTGAAACTTGAAAAGCCTTTGGAAAACAGTGGCTGGTTGGTAGCAGTGAGGAAAAACGGGAAGCACAAAAGAATGCATGTTTTTATGTCCTCAGTACTCATATTGTTAGAGAGAAAGTGCAGATCTTCTCTCCCCAAGTTCTTCATCTTCATCAGGATGAGAAGACCTTCTGTGTTTCATCATTTGTTGATTCCTTTTATAGGAATGGATAACATTCCCAGGTAGATGTGTTAGACCCTGAACTGAGAACAGAAAATAGCCTTTACATGAACAATGTGAGGGGTGGCATTAAGGTCCAGATCCACAAAACAGTTTAACTTCTAGCTGATGTGGAAATCAGTGGGTGCATTAAGAAAGAGGCTAATCTAGGTACATGCTTACTATGAAGACACTTCTGTCTCTCGTGAGACCTCACTTGGAGTATTGTGTGCAGTTCTGGTGTCCTCAGCATAAAAAGGACATGGAACTGTTAGAACAAGTCCAGGGGAGGCCACGAAGTTGAGCAAGGGACTGGAGCATCTCCCATACGAAGACAGGCTGAGAGAGTTGGGGCTGTTCAGCCTGGGGAAGAGAAGGCTGCATGGAGACCTCATAGCAGCCTTTCAGTATCTGAAGGGGGCCTATAGGGATGCTGCGGATTGACTCTTCATTAGGGACTGTAGTGACAGGACAAGGGGTAACGGGTTCAAACTTAAACAGGAGAGGTTTAGATTGGATATAAAGAAGAAATTCTTTCCTGTTAGGGTGGTGAGATGCTGGAATGTGTTGGCCAGGGAAGTTGTGAATGCTCCATCCCTGCCAGTGTTCAAGGCCAGATTGGATGAAGCATTGGGTGACATGGTTTAGTATGAGGTGTCCCTGCTTATGGCAGGGGGGTTGGAACTAGATGATCTTAAGGTCCCTTCCAACCCTAACTATTCTATGATTCTATGATTCTAAGACACACAAAACTGGTGGAAGTGAGACTTAGATACTCAGTGGTATTTCACTACCCAATTTTTATTTAGGCACTGGCATTTCTGAATGCTTTTGTTCCTGTGAAGCAGAGCTTAAAATTTGTTTTCTTAATATTCATCATTTTTTTGGAACCTCATTGATCACTCTGCTTGCTGTAATCCTTTGCCTGGGTGATAAGGCTCCAAACACAGCTCTATCTGGTACGGGGCTGCTATGGTGCACCGTGATTTCCAGCTACGTCGCACACCACTGTAAACACCCCTCTTATAAAATCTGTTTCACTGGAACACTCAAAGCTGCTGGCTGCCAGGGAATGTTCTTTAATGAGGGTAAGGAGTACTTGAACACATCTATGACTTGGCAACCCTTCCTGCTTTTTATAAGCTACTATACACTTCAGAGAGAAAATATCTTAGAGGCTACTTTTTAATGGGACAAGTTTACTTAAGAGCTGAGTGGAGCTGGTGCCAGTAGTTCTGTTTTGTTCTAGCTTAATATTAGCCTTGTCAAAGTTCTTACAGCGTCTCCTGGGTGTTTCTGTATTGCATACCGTATAAAGCTGTTTTAGGGAGCCAAGAATTTTGGCTGGAATATATATTATAGTGGTCTCATTGTATATTTTTTTTTAAAGTGTATCAGAGGTGGCCCTATGTTAAAGATCCACGGAGCAAGTTTTTACCTTTTCTTCTGTTTCTCTCTTCTACATTTGCCTATGACCACACCGCAGACACTGGATTCAGAATTTGAGCCAACCCAAGTTTGAGGGTTATTTGGGATCCAAGGTGCTGGTTTGGCCTGTTATAAAATTTGGGATAATTAGCAAACTTTTTAGATGAGGTTTTGGATTTTGAAAATCACTGGACATTGGGGAGAAAGGGGGGTGCTCTTGGTTGGGCCTAGACTAGCAAAAACTAGCAACTACTACACTAAAAGATTGCCTAAGCATCTTGCTGACACAAGTGTTCCTTCAAAGACAACTCACCCAGATGCATGTGGTGTATCCCCTCCCGCCTCTTTGAGAAGGCAGTGTGTTTCATGGCTGTTTGGCACTTTCATCCTGGGAGACATCATTAGGGGGTGGACTTGGCAATGTTTTTGCATTAGAGGGCATCCAGCCCATCTTTTGTAGAGTGTTTGTGGTGGAAGCTGGATCCTTTTCTGGCTGCACAAAGGAAAAAGGGAGCTGCTGTAACAAGGCCACACTTTGTCTGGGGAGAACCCTGACTGTTATAGAAAAGATGGAGGGAAGGTGTTGAGATGTGGGTGAGATTTATTAAAATTGCATTTGGGCTTTATGTTGCCTCTATGTCAGGCTTAAGCAAACATGGCAAAGAACCATTTTTAGTCCCTTTTTTCTGCCTGTGCTGTGCTGGGTTTTGAGTTTAGTATGATCCCATTACTTAAGAAGCAACTCTATGAGCCATAAATAGCAGTATTGACCCCCTGACAAAAATACTATGTCAGAGCCAGAGGCCGCTCTATGTGCTTGGAAGAACAGCAGCACAGCCTTGCCTCGGTGTCAACATGGGGTTGGTGGTGCAGATGTGGGATGGGTGAAAAGACTTATGGCTTCCTCCTGCCCCTGCACCAGCTCCCTGCAGATCACTGTGGAAAAGTCCAGCCCGTCTCTCTTTGCAATCTTTTTAACCTGGCAAAATGCTGATACTGGCTTGCTTCACTTGTTCCAAATTATCCAGAACTGCTCCTAAAAAAAAAAAAAAAAAAGGATGAAGGCTAAGTGCACATGCCTCTGTGTGAAGAAGGTTGTCTTAATCTAAGCACAAGTCTTCCAGCTGAGCAGAGTTACTGCTGTATGTTAACACCAATATTTAACGTTATTGATGCATTTTTTTGCTCTGTGACAGGTGGTGATAAACAAGGCACTTAGCTTTGTAGTTTTCAGGAGATCTGGCTGTCTCTCTATAGGATTTTGGTGGAAAACAAGACTCAGTGACACTGAGTGACCTAAAAAAATGACCTGTTATGCCTTTTCAGCCTTAATTTTCAGTGATCAGAGACCACTTTGCTCAGATTTTTTTTGCCATTAAACTTCACATAAATTTCAAATTTAGCATGAAGTGATTTCAGTGTCCAAAGTTGAACAGTTTTCTTCTCTTAGGGAAAAAATCCCATGCAAACAGTGTAATTGTATTAATATGAATATTCATTTGAGACAGGAAGAGGAAGGCTATGTGGAGGGAAGCAGGAGACTGAGGAGGAGTGACCGTTCAGGATTCTGTCTCATTTCCTTATATTGCTTTGGCCAAACTGATTTATATTTTCTATTCTCAGTTACAGAAGGGAAACAGTGCCTATATACCTCATGTGGCTTTCAGCATCTGTTGTCTGCCAAGTATTGTCAAGTCCTTAAACAAAGGGCCTTATGTAAAGGCAAAACTCACGAACCCTAGAGGACGATTTTTGACCTGCTCTGATTTTGACTATTTAATGAAGCTACTACCTAAAGGTACTACATGACTCAAAATGCCTTTATTTAGATTGGTAAAGCCATATAAAGATGCCCAAGATTCGGTTGCATTACTGTTTATTTTTAGAGTGGAGTCTGAACAAATAAAACAAATTACTCTTCCCATGCTACAATAAATACCAGCAGACATAACCCTTCCTTCAACCTAAAATAAACCTTTCCCACCCTTGACCGTCTTCTTTCCTAAAATGTCCAGGATAAGAGCTGGCGCTGTGCCCGCAAGGTTAGGAGCTGCAGGCTTACACAGAGTAATAGAGGAGGCTTAGAGGAGGGCTTGAGGAGGTCTGGCCAGCAACATCGTCCTTTGGTAGAAAGGGCTGGAGACTGAGTAATAGCTCATTGCTGACCTACTGCACTTGGAAGTGTATTGGTGGTTACTGCAGCCTTCATAAACAAGTATATACAATAGAAGCACGAATACTGAAAAATATAATGACAAGGATAGTGAAGACGAGCCAACAATCTGTCTGATGGAAATCCTTGGAGGACCTTGTAAATACTTTAATGTTTACACAGGGCTTGTATATTTGCACAATTGCCTTTCCATGAGCCCAAAATGTTTTATACTGGAATGTTTTCAGGCACTAAGAAATTATATTTTCTGATACGTCTGAAAACTGCAGGCTCAGCTTCTCTATCGCTCTCCTTTTCTAATGAACAATTAAATCTGGATTCTCCCTTGCCCCCTGAATATGCAAAGTGTAAATGGCAAGCTCTACCAGGATTATATGCTGATTGTGGTTACAGTGTGCTAAAAAGAAAACATTTTGAACTTAAAAGTGAATGTCATACTGTCATAGATGCAGCTAAAAGATCTGCTTTTATTATAATTCAGAAGTGGGGAGAAAAATTACTTTCGTGTACTGAGATTTTTAAGAGAAACTTATAAGAAGTTTGAAAGATTGGTTTGGTTAGTTGGTCGAAACCTTAGGGACAAAGTCTGGTGTCATGAATAGGCAGATCAAATATAGTAAATTTTGAAGCAGCTATCCTGTTCCTGTGGTTTATGTTACAAGCAAGGTCCCTGTTAGAGTGTGTATAGGACTGTCATGGGGTTGGCAAACGAGATGCAAGTATTGGGCATGCCATGACAACAGATGGGAACTTATTATAAGGTTCTGGTTCTTGCTGTAAGGTCCACCATGAATCACTGCAAGATCCATAGCAAGTGTAATGCAGATCCCTTCGGCTCATGGAAAAGTCTTTCCACAGATGTTTCAGTTACTGCTGCAGCCTGCCTGATGTTGAGGGAGGGATAACAAATCCACACGGACTTTTGTGTGTTTTCCATTTCTGGGGAGTCCTGTGAAACTGAAAGAAGTGACTTCTGCACACTTTCTGCAGAAGGGAAGGCGCTGCAGCAGCATCTGGAACTAATCACCTGTGTTTCACAGCTCACTGGTGGGCAGTGAGCGAGCCGCACTGGCTCCTACAAGCCCTTAGGTAAAACATGCACACAGTGACTTAGCTGCGGGGAAACTTGAAACAGCTTCTGCTGGCCTGGCAAGAAGGAGGCTGACTCCCTTTTGGCTCACCTGGGAGGACAAGCTGCCTGTATGGGTACCACCAAAGCCTTCAGATGTGGTAGCATGCAGGTGGAGTGTGCAACATACACACAGAAATCAAATCAAGCCATCGGATGGGGTATCCCACTAATTGGAAAGTCTGCTCTGGTGTCTGGCCACCACTTGGCAGATACTGACAGTTTCCACTTAAAGCCAGCCAACACCACCGGAAAGTCAGCTGTGCTGGCAGGGCGGCTGATCTCATGAAGATGACATGAACAACTGCTTGAACTTATTCAAGGAATGGTGGGTCTGACTTGAAATGGGCTGAAATCCCCTGTCTTTGCTGGATGTGGGTGTTTGCTGCAGATGGGAACAGAGATATCCATTTATGTAAGAGTTATACCTCAGTGTTTCCGAGTTACACATAGGGATATCATCTTTATTCTGATGCTGAGGGCTGCTACTAAGGTCACCTTAAGCAGAAATGGATTCTCTCTGCTGTTCACATGTGTCAGTTTTTCTGTTCTGTGAGCGTTGCTACATCTTCATAAATATTAGCAGCTTCTCACAGTGGTTGCCATGATGGAAAGAGTTATTTATTTACAAAGAGGAAACGGCACAAAATACTTTAATGAATTTCAGCATGTTTGAGTAATGAAATGAACTTTATTTTTACCAGTTTTGCAAGGCCTTTAACTGCTATTTCACACAATCACAAGGGAGTTCTTCAGTACACTGAGTGTACACAGAGCCACACCAGAAGTAAGTCAAAAAAAAAAAAGAAGAGGCATAGAATGGGGTAGTTTTATGAAAAGCCATAAAGCCATGAATATAGTTTTATTAGCTGCTGCCATTCAATACGTGGAGTTGTGACAGAAGGTGAGTGGGAGATGAAAGTGACAGCAGATGGAAAATGCAGGAGGAAGGTGAGTCCTGTTGTTTGGGATAAGGAAGGAGATAGAGAAAGCAAGTCAGACACGCAAAATCTCTTCCCAGAATTTTGGGTACATATATTGACCAGTATAAGTACACTGTCAGGTTCAGAGAGATCACCATTTATTTTCTGGAAAAGCAGAAAAATAATACCAGCATTTGTGATCTTATTTTTAACTGGGATGTAAGTAGTGGGAATGCTGAATTTTGATGGGTTAAATGCCTTTCCCTGTTGACTGTACAACTGGAAGGAGAACTGCTTTTGCTTGAAATCCTGGTTATAAGCGTCAAAACTTCTCTTTACTGCACTGGGAACAGGCTACAGTCTGTATCTCCAGATATCCAACGTGTTTTAATAACCTGGCTACACTATTCCTGAAAATGCCTGATTCTTGGAGGGACTGAACAATTTAAAATCTTTTTTTTTTTTTTTTTTTTTTTTTTT